>JAXCGZ010004447.1:2500-47995 GCA_037179515.1 Halocaridina rubra
AACGCCCTTTACATTATAAATAACAGCAAGCAATGTAATTATTTTTGAAAGTGATAGGAAAACTTACCGTGAATGAGGTGATGGTGACTTGACATACATTGGTACAGTATTTTACAATAATTTTTACATTTACATAAAATAGCGGCCGACATCCACTAACTTTTTTCCTTCTTTCAACATATCTAAGAGTTTCACTTTATTTACAATGGTTAACATTTTCCTTTGCCGCTTAGGCTCACTACAAGAAGCCTTAGAAGATGAAGGATGCTTGGGAGGCATTGCAAAGGTTAGAATATGCGAGTAAAAAAATCAAAAGCAAAACATATTAATAATAATAAGCACAACTTGAATGGCGCACACGAGTGAGGCGAGACAATGGAAGATGGTGGAAGCCTTTGTCCGAAACACTGATAGCGGTATTGTATTTTACATGTTGCAATACTGTTAGTATTTATGTTTTTTACTCTTTTTTACTGTTTTATTATTCTTAGGCTAAGAAATACGTTTTTTTATCAATAAAATCATGATACTACTGGAAATATAAATATATGTGCTAGCTCACGTAGCTGTGACCCCAATACATTGTACGCTAACGAACACAAGCAAAACGTTTATTAAGCACAATGTGAACGGCGCACACGTGAGTTAGACTGAACGAGTCTTTGTCCAAAACGCTGATAGCAGTATCGTATTTTACATGTTGTAATACTGTTAGTATTTATGTTTTTTACTATTTTTTACTGTTTTATTATTCTTAGGCTAATAAATACGTTTTTTTTATCAATAAAATCATGAAACTACTGGAAATATAAATATATATGCTAGCTCATGTAGCTGCGACCCCAATACATTGTACGCTATCGAACACTATTTCGCATGATGCAATACTGTGAGGTATACTGTACGTACGTATATCATTCAGTTATTAGTACAATGTATATTAATTTAAAATTCATTTACTTATTTGATGATTGTACAAAATCTATTGTATTTATTCATTGTAATTTGGACCAAATATTCCTTTTGTAAAGATTATACTGTACTTTTCAAAAGAGGTGGTCAATAAACGTATCTATCTATCTAAATTTATGTCTTTTACTATTTTTTACTGTTTTATAATTCATAGGCTGGGAAATAATTTTTTTTTATCAGTTAGATAATGAAATATGTTTTTTTCAATAAAAAAAATGAAAATACTGAGAATTTTTTTTTTAATATTTTAATATTTTTGCATATACCCATGAAATAAAATAATAATTTATTCAAAATCAAACCGTGATACAGCGAGAACGCGAACCAAGAAACGCGAATAACCGGGGGAACACTGTATATATATATATATATATATATATATATATATATATATATATATATATATATATATATATATATATATATATATATATATATATATATACATACAGTGTTACTCCGGTTATTCGCGCTTCTTGGTTCGCGTTCTCACTCTATCGCGTTTTTTTTTGGATAAATTATTTTTTTATTTTATGGGTATACGCAAAAATATTAAAATATTGAAATTTTTTTTCTTCAGTATTTTCATTTTTTTTATTGAAATTTACGTTCCGTGCTGTTATTTATAATGTAAAGGGTGTTTTTTTAACAGTGCAGGGAGGGTTTACACAGTTCATTAACGAAAAAATAATTGTAAATGAGTATGTATGTCACGTCATTATCACCTCCTTCATCGTAATTTTATCTATCACTTTCATAAAAATTTACGTCGCTTGCTGTTATTTATAATGTAAAGGGTGTTTTTTTAACAGTGCAGGGAGGGTTTATACAGTTCGTAAACGAAAAATAATTGTAGATGAGTATGTGTCGTCATCATCACCTCATTCATCGTAATTTTATCTATCACTTTCATAAAAATTTACGTTGCTTGCTGTTATTTATAATGTAAAGGGTGTTTTTTTAACAGTGCAGGGAGGGTTTATACAGTATGTAAACGAAAAAATAATTGTAAATGAGTATGTGTGTCACGTCATCCTCACCTCATTCATCGTAATTTTATCTATCACTTTCATAAAAATTTATGTCGCTTGCTGTTATTTATAATGTAAAGGGTGTTTTTTTAACAGTGCAGGGAGGGTTTATACAGTACGTAAACGAAAAAATAATTGTAAATGAGTATGTATGTCACGTCATTATCACCTCATTCACCGTAATTTTATCTATCACTTTCATAAAAATTTACGTTGCTTGCTGTTATTTATAATGTAAAGGGTGTTTTTTACCAGTGCAGGGAGGGTTTATACAGTCCGTAAACGAAAAATAATTGTAAATGAGTATGTGTCACGTCATCATCACCTCATTCATCGTAATTTTATCTATCACTTTCATAAAAATTTACGTTGCTTGCTGTTATTTATAATGTAAAGGGTGTTTTTTTAACAGTGCAGGGAGGGTTTATACAGTATGTAAACGAAAAAATAATTGTAAATGAGTATGTACGTCACGTCATCATCACATTCACGGTAAGTTTTTCTATCACTTTCATAAAAACTTACGTTGCTTGCTGTTATCTATAATGTTAAGGGTGCTTTTTTTAACAGTGCAGGGAGGGTTTATACAGTACGTAAACGAAAAAAAATTGTAAATGAGTATGTATGTCACGTCATTATCACCTCATTCACCGTAATTTTATCTATCACTTTCATAAAAATTTACGTTGCTTGCTGTTATTTATAATGTAAAGGGTGTTTTTTTAACAGTGCAGGGAGGGTTTATACACTACGTAAACGAAAAAATAATTGTAAATGAGTATGTATGTCACGTCATTATCACCTCATTCACTGTAATTTTATCTATCACTTTCATAAAAATTTACGTTGCTTGCTGTTATTTATAATGTAAAGGGTGTTTTTTTACCAGTGCAGGGAGGGTTTATACAGTACGTAAACGAAAAAATAATTGTAATTGAGTATGTATGTCACGTCATTATCACCTCATTCACTGTAATATTATCTATCACTTTCATAAAATTTTACGTTGCTTGCTGTTATTTATAATGTAAAGGGTGTTTTTTTAACAGTGCAGGGAGGGTTTATACAGTGTAAACGTAAAAATATATTAAAATATCTATGTACATATAGGCAGATCCTACTTCGCGGATTTCCTGGTTCGCGCCTGGTCCCGGAACCGAACTACCGCGATAAGTGAGGCAACACTGTATATATAAATAAATAAATAAATAAATAAATCCTTGATGCACTGAATTCGCGATAGATGAACCGCGATATAGCAAGGGATTACTGTATTTACATTCCTGCATTTTATTTGAAAGAAAATATACACTTTTAGTTTGAATGCTTAGATTAGAACTGACAATACTTAGTGAAAAGTAGTATTGCATCACTTATATGCTTAAAATCTGTGACCATTTGCTGATTTTATTATTTCCTTGATAATTTATTTAATTTCAATGATGATTAATTCATCTAATGAATTTTACATATTTATATTAAATTTTATTTCATTTCTGATTTTTATTTAGTTTATTTATTTGGATATTTTTTCCTTTTGAATATATATTTTTTTATTTTCCTTTTCATGTTATTTGCTTTTAGAATCTGTACATTAATTCTTCATTGTGGGACATAATTTTATTTAAATATGTAATAATTGGATGTATGTTTATTGTCTTCTGGGATCCTGTAATAATGAGTAACCTGTGGATACTCTAGATTTACTCACATTTACTAGACAAGTCACCTAACCTAACTGACCCAACCTAAGCTAACGAACCTAACCTAACAATTTTCGGGGTTATTTAACTTTATATGGGGTTCAAGGGGGTTACTCATCACTACAAGATCCATCTCTTCCATTGGATGTTATATTTTAATATGGTATTTCATGCACTTAAAAAAATAATAGATTTTTTGTTTAATGTGGAGTTGTTCTTTGACTTATCTTAATGCTGCTTTTATATGCTCTTAGGGGGTAATCCTTCATTTCATTATAATATTCTATATGTTCTTAACCTTCTTATAGAAGGAAATGAGGTAAAGTACTGTACAATATATGTCTGATTAGAAAAAATATGAAAATAATTATATTTTTGTAAGGACTTCATAGATATTGTTTTCATGAAGATAATTTTCTCTTGTCTAATTAGACATATGTATGAAAAGCATTAAATTTTTTTAGACTTCATTTATAGGATTTTTATGAAGATTACTGTATACTGATATGACTAATTTGACAGTAGTATGAAAAGAATTAGATTTTTAAGGACTTCTTGATTGGGTTTTATGAAGTTAATATTGATTTGTCTGATTAGACAAAAGCATGAAAAGTATTAAATGTTGAGGACTTCATAGCTAGGCTTTTCATAAGGATAATATTGTCATTGTAATTAATCTTGATTTATTTCTTGATATAAGAGAAAAATGACTCGTAATATTATTATTATCTTGAAGCGACTGCCCCTGTTGACTCCAAGAGCTGGCAAGTAGCACTGTATTATGTGTCACAGTTGTCCCCATTTAATTGGAGGTGGATACAGACATTAGAATCAGTGCTTTCATGTGATTACAGTATTTATATACAGTTTGATAATACTTTTACAATCGCAGTAGATTTTGAAACAGCTATTCAATCTGACTTTTTGAACCTGTATAGTTTTTGTACATTCGTTCTGATTTAGGAAGTTGATCATATTGCATTTATTTTCGTGAGCCTGGAGGGTATGAACATAATTCATATAATCAAAAACCCAGCTGTGGCTGTAGGGTCTCATGGCAGAAGATCTTTGCCCACTTACTGTGTGAATGTCCCAAGCAGGAGTGCAGGGGGAATTATGGCGACCTATTATTTCCAAGGAGATTAGAGGAGTGACCGAGGTATAGTAGTGTCTGAAGAATGTGTGTGCTTTAACTCAGTTACCTCCCTTACAAGGGGATATCTAGCCCTTGTGTATGTACAGGGTGGCCCCAGAATTACTTTACCATAATATTGGCACTATATAGCATTATAGTGAGGTAACTAGGGCCACCCTGTATATGTATGTATTTTTAGAATTTTCTTTGGATTAGTAAAATTGTGTTGTTGCTTATATGTATTTTAAAGTATAGATGTCAGTCTTGATATGCTTTCAGTGTGGTAATTAGAAGTTATGAAGACTACTAAAGTAGTATAGTATTTGATTAGCAAACAATACAGAAATAGGGACCCCGATAGTGCAGAGGTTAGAGCACTTGTCACGTGAAATCAGACACATGTCTGAGCCCGCCATAAGGCATTAGGAAGGGCATTCAGCCATAGTTCCCTTGCTCCATCCTATCAGTGTCCTTCCTCATTCAAATGGGGATTAATGGTGACACAAACCAGCAGAAAAAATAAAGACTAGAGCATTAGTCTTTATATTTATTGACTTTTTATTAGTGTTTATTTTTTTGGATTATATATCAGTGACCAATTTATAGAGAAAAGTAGCACATAGACATCTATTTATAAAGTGTTCAGGAATTACTTATACATAGGTATTGATTTGATACATATGCCAATAGATATCTGAGGTTTAAGATTATTTAAAGTCGTCCCTCAGCTTATATAAATTAATCTAACATGGTTTTTACTTTTCATGAATTTAAAATATTTAATAGGAGTACAACATCTGTTTACACTAGGCATCCCAGTCTTTAGAAACTGATATTATCCCTATTTTTTAAGAACGCTTATTTGAAAGTCAATAGAACTGTCAAAATGGGAGATGATTCCAGATAATATATCAATATAACTCATCTTCAAGCGAAGGGCACCTTTAGTCATTAGAAACCATTATTATCTCTTTTTAATGAGATTTATATGAGACATATAGATTTTTCAAGGCCCTTTACTATTATATTTGCCTTTCAAAGGAAGGCATATTAGAGGAGATACAGTAATCCTACTTGGAGATAGGTGTTATTCCTACTTGGAGATAGGCAGTATTCCTATCTAATGCCTTCATATCTGTTTGGTACAGGTGATACATGCTAAGAAGTACCTTAATCATCTGTCTACACATCGCCTCTTCCCTTGCCCTTTTTGTGACACAGTCTACAAGAGAAAGGTAAATTCTTATAGTGCATTTTAGAGGCTAGGTCTCTTTAGTGAAATGTAAGTTGTTGTCACTTACTTAATTTTGGTTAATTCCCAGTTTCCTCTCTGTTAGATTTTTTTTTCTGTTTTTTTGTATCTTTTAATCTCCATTCAAATGGGGTGGGCACAGACAGGCCGGAGCTGAGGAAGTAACAGTGGATGCCCTTCCTAATGCTCAAACACAGGTTAGTCACTTCCCAAGTTAGACACTGTAACTACTGCACTACCATGGTCTCATGTTCTCGTTTAGCAACTCTTCTCTATATAGCAATAGCATGACAGAAATTTTAGCTTTCATTGCAATGTAAATAGTGGGCATTAGATAGTAATAGGGTTGGACTAGCTTTCATTGTCGCATGTTGTTACCAATTGAATTAGGTAATTAATTGGGGGTGTGGTGATTTTCTATAGGTCTACCTGATCATTCAGTAATTGTCTAGAGATCAATGGATCCACATAATTGGAGAGGGGACTTGGGCCTGGCTGTATGGTAGGTATATAGTGCGGCTCTAATGCTGTCACTGTCCATTGCCTATGCCTTTCATGAGAGACATTTAACCTTTTAAGTACTATAGTGAAGTAACAATGTTTTGCTTTGTATGATTATGTATATGACAATTTAGATTGAGTACATACCTTCTGATACATAATTTATAAAAGGTTTTGGCTAAGTATAGTTGGTTGAATAGACTTTAGTGGATACTGTAATCACTCTGTACTGGTAATTGATTGTATAAAATTATACAAAAGGATGTTGTTGTATGTAATGTATTGATATGCTTGATGTAAGTATTTACTGACATACATTTATGTTCTGTTGTTTGCCATCATTAATGACTGAGTACTGGAGTCTTATTTCATTTATAGACTCTTATCATTGTTAAGTTTATTTATATATGATGACACCACATATACCGGTTTTACGTCATGGACTCCCTTTTCTACCAAGGGCTAGGACGGTTGCCTTCTTGCTAAGGACTTGTTTTGGCAGGTGTAATTGTTACCCTGAGTGCATGCCCCTGCTAAGCTCAGACCGTGACGGGGCGCGAACCCTCGACCTGACGCCTCAGAGTCGTGGACGCTACCGCTTGAGCCGCGGTGATTACCCTATGATGACAGCACATTTATATATATATATATATATATATATATATATATATATATATATATATATATATATATATATATATATATATATATATATATATATATATATATATATATATATATATATATATATATATATATATATATATATATGTGATTACCTAATTGTGTTTACGGGAAAGAGCCCAAAGCTCGTATCTTCCCGTCTCCTGATCGGTTCCATTTTAGACTTAGTGATACTTATCATACCTGTCCTTAAAACTATGGATTGAGATAGCATTAACTACCTCCTCGCTTAGCCAATTCCAATTATCAACTACTCTTACATGTATGTATGTATGTATGTATGTATGTATGTATGTATGTATGTATGTATGTATGTATGTATGTATGTATGCATGCATGCATGCATGCATGCATGCATGCATACATACATACATACATACATACATACATACATACATACATACATACATACATACATACATACATACATACATACATACATACATACATACATACATACATACATACATACATACATACATACATACATACATACATACATACATACATACATACATACATACATACATACATACATACATACATACATACATACATATATATATATATATATATATATATATATATATATATATATATATATATATATATAGTGGACCCTGGACTCACAAACCTAATCCGTTCGTAAACCCTGTTTATGGGGTAAAAAGTTCGTGGGTTAAGATAATTTTTCTTATTGAAATGCATGTAATTTCAATTAATCTGTTCCTAGTCACCATAAATATACATTTAAAAACGTTTCTAAGGAGTATAAAATAAAAAATACTATGTATTTCATCTGTAAAAGAAAAATTACATTAATAATAGAAAGGAATTCTACTCTACTAAAATAAAGCATGGTACAGGACTGTATTTACCTTTGTGGTTGATTGTTGCTGGCACACGTGGATGGTTGTGGATGAGGAGGAGGACTACTTTTTTGAAGGAGAGTTCCCTTCCATAAAAACATTAAGGAACTCTAACGATAAAGGGTGTATTCTGGTTTTTTCTCTATGTTCTCTTTTGGAATTGTGGGTCTCTGACTAGTGGCACAAGAAAACGATCCAGAGAAATTTGTCTTTTTCCTTGCTTGTAAATTTTTCTAAAATAACACGTTGCACTGTCATATACCATGATCACTGCTCTGTTGCCCACAGTTTTGTTTGGGTGATGATTCTCAATAAAAGCCTGCACATCATTCCACTTACTAAAAATTTCTTTAAATTCTTCACTGGGCACCTTTACCCTCTCATCCCCCTTCTCTGCTAACTGCTTCACTTAGAATCTTCACCTGTTCACGTTGCAACTCAGTTCCTCTGTGGTAAGTTCTTCTTTGTGGTCCTCCACCAGTTCCTCCACATCCTCCTCATTGACCTCCAAGCCCAAAGTTTTGCCCGTGGCCACAATTTCATTCACAATTTGAATAGCTATCTCCTGCTTGAATCCTTCAAAGACTCTATCAGTCACACAACCTGGCCAAAGTTTCCTCCAGGCGGAGTTCAACGTGCGATATGACACCTCCATCCATGCTTTCTGAATGAGGCCAATGCAGTGGAGGATATTAAGGTGGTCTTGCCAGAAATCACGAAGGGTCAAATCCGTGTCATTTGTGACCTGGAAACACCTGGCAAAAAGACCCTTTGTATACAACTTTTTAATATTAGAAATTACTTGCTGTGGTCCATGGGCTGGAGGATAGGAGTGGTGTTGGGAGGCAGAATTAAAAGTGTAAGCCTGTCTCTCATTGGTTTGTGGCCAGGCAGTGACTTATCCTCTTGGGTCATATAGGTTTTTTTAGGCATTTTCTTCCAAAAGATTCCCGTTTCATCACAGTTAAATACTTGTTGCGAGATATAACCTTCACTCTCGATAAATTTAGCGAATTCATTCACGTAAGAATCCGCTGCCTTTTGGTTGGACCTAGCCGGCTCTCCATGTCTAATGATGCTATGAATCCCGGTTCATCGACAAAAGTGTTCTGGATGACTGACATGTTGAAAAATTGATTTATTAATTATTTAATGGTCTCTGATGTAACCTCGGAATGAGTTAAAACGGGACCCCCTCAAATAATTTCAGGGTTCCGTTCCTGACAGCTGACATAAGTCGAAATTCGACATAAGTTGGAATTCACTTAGATTCGAACCTGGGTCTCCCAACCTATGTTATTAATAAATCATTTTAAATATTGGAAAAAACTCAATGCTTGTAATCTATGATAAAAAAGGCTAACACTTATCCTAATAATATTGCTTACCTTTAAAATTAACATTGATCTATAAAATAAAGTTTTCTCATTGTAAGAGAGATATTAGAGAGGCAGGTGCTGAGGAGGCCGGGGTAGGTGAGTCTGGAGAGGCAAAAGAGCATACAGTACAGTGCAAGCCTCCTGGTTAGTACAGTGGTAACGCACTGGCCTCGCTTTCGCGATGTTGACGGATTGCACCTCGTTCAGGCAAGAGGGTTTTAAGCTGTTTACTGGGAAGCTTACTGCTGTGGCTGGGCACCACAGTAGAGGGGCTTGGGCCTGTGCCGTCTGACGCCCGCCCTATGGGTTCTCCATCTTAAAAAAAAAAAGTACAATACATAATCTATAGAAAAAAATACTGTACTGTAAGCTCTAATGTTAATATTCTGTAAAATAAAACTACACTTATAAACAAAAAAATTATAAAAAACTGTGCTTACATTTACTCGTGGTTTCATGATCGTAGCCACGGTAATAAGGACTAATCAGAGATTGCGGCCAATGTACATAGAAGATTCTCCCTTTTCAGCACATTTTACCACTTCATTGTTAATTTCCATGGTGATGGATTTTCATTTCTTAGTGGCACTGCCATCAGAAGTATCACTAACATGCTAGGGAGACATAGTTAAGTCTGTAGCAAGTGAACACAACGAGAGAGCAGACAAAAGCACTAAATACAATATGGCGGACGGGAATAAATTGAGAGTTGTTCTTCTCCACTCCTAATGCCTTGTGATGCTTATTTTGAATAAAATTGTATTTACAGCTATATGTTTGGTATTTTTCTTATTAAATTCAATATAATTTTTCAATATAGCCAATTGTATATAAAAAAAATAAATGAATAAAGCCATTAACTTGATAAATACGAATACAGTACAGTTGTGTTTGCAAGCTTTGTATTCATGTGCATTTCGTATAAAATCGTATTTGCAGCAATGTGTTCATTGTTTGTTTTTATATTCAATATAATCCTTCAATATAAGGTTCAGACCTTAGGTTATGTAGACGGTCATTTGACATAATCTTCTTAATGAGGTCTTAAATGATTGCCAGGAGGATCCACGATGGGATTAGCTTCAGACCTCAGGTCAGGTGGACAGTGATTTGGCATTATCCTCTAAATGAGGTCTTTTAAGATTGTTTTTAAGACCTCATTAAGAAGATTATGCCAAACGACCGTCCACCTGACCTGAGGTCTGAAGCTAATCCCATTGTGGATCCTCCTGACAATTGTATTTACAGCTATATGTCTGGTATTTGTCTTTTTAAATTCAATATAATTTTTCAATATAACTAACTGTATATAAAAAAACTAAAGAAATAAAGCCATTAACTCTATAAATATGAATATAGCTGTGCATTCAAGTGTAAATAAAATTGTATTTAGAGCTATGTGTTTGGTATTTTTTTTTTAAATTCAATATAATTTTTCAATGGTATTTTTTTTTTAAATTCAATATAATTTTTCAATATAACCAAGTACTTTATATTGAAAAATAAATAAATAAAGCCATTAACTTGATAAATTCGAATACAGCTGTGAATTTGAGTATAAATTAAATCATATTTATAGCTGTGTTTGGTATTTTACTTTATAAATTCAATATCATTATTCAATACACTGTATAAACAAATACACCTAGTTCTTGTAATAACGCGAAGATAGGTTCTCAGAAGTGCTGCGTATTGTAATAATCGCGTAATTTGACAAGTAATTTTCCATAAGAAACAATTATAATGGGCATAGATACGTTTCATAACCGTAAATAGACACACTATACCAAAGATGAAGTATAAGTAAAACATATTTTATAAGTACATAACAAAACATATTTTATAAGTACTATAACTATTTGCATGTTATATTAACATGCAAATAGTGTACAGTATAAAAGATTTACAGATTTACTGTACAGTAAACAAGTTAATGCACTCTTATTATGCATTGGGCAACAGGCATACACTGGAATGTGCATGGTGGCAGTGAGCACGAGGATGCAAACAATTTGCTGCCTTTGTATTAGCTGATGCACCCTTGCAGGCTATTTCCCTTACAATATTATATCGAAAGATTGTTTGCTGTTTGTTCTTAATGCTTTTTTAAAATTTTCTTCATAACATTCGATGGCATTAAGCGGTAGAAGAGGAGGAAGATGCGGGAGAACGAACCTCTATCGGCAAATGTTTTGCCGCTTCCGTATCAGCTGGTGCTCTTCACTATTCAGGCACAACATCTTACTTATAAAATATTTATTTACTCACTCTATTTGGGGTTTATCTAATTTTCAAGATTATACTATTACATATTAATATTCCTTGGTTCTATATTTATTCTATCTTCTTTTCATATCGACTGTGCTGCACGAAATCTAAATGTAAACAAAGTCAGCTGAGTGAAAAAGAAAACTATGCAATTCGTTACAAAGAAAATGTATATCGGGGAAACAAATTAAATACAGTGTTCCTTCAATTATCGCGAAGGTTCGGTTTCGGGACCCGGCGCGAGACAGGAAAATCGCGGAGTAGGATCAGCCTCTATGTACATAGATATTTTAATTTATTTTTAGGTTTACACCGTATAAACTGTATATAAACCCTCCCTGTACTGTTAACAAATCACCCTTTACTTCATAAATAACAGCATGCAAGCGTAAATTTATATGACATACTCATGTACATAGGTATTTTACAATCATTTTTACGTTTACTGTATAAACCCTCCCTGCACTGTTAAAAAACCACCCTTTACTTTATAAATAACAGCATGCAACGTAAATTTATATGTACGTGATAGGTAAACTTACCGTGAATGAGGTGGTAATGAGTTTGTAGACGCTAGAGGAAATTTTTCTGCAGCCAATTACAGCTTTACGGCTGTTATTCATTGAGGCCAAAATAGCGGCCGACATCCGTAAGCCTTTTTCCTTCTTTCAACATATCTAAGAGTTTCACCTTATCTGTTATGGTTAACATTTTCCTTTGCCGCTTAGGCTCACTACAAAAAGCCTTAAAAGATTAAGGATGCTTGGGAGGCATTGCAAAGGTTAAAATATGCGAGTAAAAAAATCACAAGCAAAACATATTAATAAGCACAACGTGAATGGCGCACACGTGAGGTAGACTGAACGAGTGAGGCGAGACAATGGAAGATGGTGCAAGCCTTTGTCCGAAACGCTGATAGCGGTATTGTAGTTTACATGCTGCAATAATGTTAGTATTTATGTTTTTTACTATTTTTAACTGTTTTATTATTCTTAGGCTAAGAAATACGTTTTTTTTATCAATAAAATCATGAAACTACTGGAAATTTTAATATATATGCTAGCTCACGTAGGTGCGACCCCAATACATTGTACACTATCGGACACTATTTCACATGATGCAATACTGTGAGTTATATATCTAAATTTATGTTTTTTACTATTTAATACTGTGAGTTATATATCTAAATTTATGTTTTTTACTAATTTTTACTGTTTTATTACTCTTAGGCTAGGAAATACTTGTTTTATCAATAAAATAATGAAAATTTCAATATGTACTATCTTACGTACGTTCGACCCTTTTTGTTTTCCAAAACGCTGATACCGGTATCATATTTTACATGGTGCAATGCTGTTAGTATTTATGTTTTTTACTATTTTTTACTGTTTTATTATTCTTAGTTTAAGAAATACGTTTTTTTTTATCAATAAAATCATGAAACTACTGGAAATATAAATATATTTGCTAGCTCACGTAGCTACGACCCCGATACATTGTACGCTATCGGACACTATTTCACATGATGCAATACTGTGAGTTATACTGTATATCTAAATTTGTTTTTACTATTATTTACTGTTTTATTATTCATAGGCTGGGAAATAAATTTTTTTTATCAATTAGATAATGAAATATGTTTTTTCAATAATAAAATGAAAATACTAAATTTTTTTATTTTTTTAATATTTTAATATTTTTGCATACTGTATACCCCCCAAAAAAAAAATTTGCCAAAAAAACTCGCTTTACAGTGAAATCACGAGCCAAGAAACGCGATACAGCGAAGGATCACTGTATATATATTCTCTACATGCTATTTCCCTGACGATATTATATTGAAAGTTTGTATACTGTTTGTTCTTAATGCTTTTTTAAATTTTCTTCATAATAGTCGATCGCATTAAGCGGTAGAAGAGGAGAAGGATGCGGGAGAATGAACCTCTATCGGCAAACATTTTACCACTTATATATCAGCTGATGCACCCTTGCACGCTATTTCCCTGACTATATTATATCGAAAATCTGTTTGCTGTTTCCTTGACGATACTATATCGAAATTTGTTTACTGTTTGTTCTTAATGCTTCTTTAAAATTTTCTTCATAATATTCGATTGTATTAAGCGGTAGAAGAGGAGGAGGATACGGGAGAACGAACCTCTATCCACAAACGTTTTGCCACTTCCGTATCGGCTGATGCACTCTTGCACACTATTTCCCTGACGATATTATATAAAAAATTTGTTTGCTGTTTGTTGTTAATGCTTATTTTCCATTATCTTCATAATATCCTATCGCATTAAGCAGTAGAAGAGGAGGAGGATGCAGGGGAACGAACCTCTATCCACAAACGTTTTGCCACTTTTGTATCAGCTTATGCATCCTCGCACGCTATTTCCGTGACGATATTTTATTGAAAATTTGTTTACTGTTTGTTATTAATGCTTTTTTCAATTTTCTTCATAATATTCGATCGCATTAAGTGGTAGAAGAGGAGGAGGATGCAGGAGAACGAACCTCTATCGGCAAACGTTTTGTCACTTCCGTATCAGCTGATGCACCCTTGCACACTATTTCCCTGACGATATTATATAGAAAATTCTTTGTATTGCTTTTTTTCCATTATCTTCATAATATCCGATCGCATTAAGCGGTTGAAAAGGTGGAGGATGGCGGAAAATTCCTCCGAGGCCGTCTATTATTTACTAAAATGAAAATTTTTTAAAAGTTTTTTGCATGGGCGTTATTCCTGAATTTCGTATTGTTTTACTATTATTTTTTAGGGGCGTTATTACAATTTCGCGGATAAAAAACATATGGAAAAAGCGAACAAGGTTTATATATATATACACACTCCTAGTTCTTAGAATAACGCAACGATAGGTTCTCAGAAGTGCTGCGTATTGTAATTTTCATGTAATGTAGCGAGTCATTTTCCATAAGAAACAATGATAATGGGCATAGATACATTCCACAATCGTACATAGACACACTATACCAAGGATATAAATTATGTAAAACATATTTTATAAGTACATAACAAAGCAGAAAGACCTGTAGTTATTTATATTAACATGCAAATAGTGTACAGTATAAAAGATATTCAGATTTTCTGTACAGTAAACAAATTAATGCACTCTATTATGCATTGGGCAACAGGCATACACTGGGAGGTGCATGGTGGCAGTGAGGACAAGGATACAAACGTTTTGACGCCTCCGTGTCAGCTGATGCACCCTCGCACGCTCTTTCCCTGACGATATTATATCGCAAGTTTGTTTACTGTTTGCTCTTAATGCTTTTTTTCAATGCTCTTCATAAAATTCGATCGCATTAAGCCGTAGAAGAGGAGGAGGATGCGAGAAAACTAACCTCTATCGACAAACGTTTTGCCGCTTCCGTATTAGCTGATGCACCCTCACACACTATTTCCCTGACCATATTATATTGAAAGTTTATTTGCTGTTTGTTCTCAATGCTTTTTTTCAATTTACTTCATAGTATTCGATCGCATTAAGTGGTAGAAGAGGAGGAGGATGTAGGAGAACGAACCTCATCTGCAAATGTTTTGCCACCTCCGTATCAGCTGATGCACCCTCGCACGCTATTTCCCTGACGATATTATATCGCAAGTTTGTTTGCTGTTTGTTCATAATGCTTTTTTTCCATTATCTTCATAATATCCGATCGCATTAAGCGGTAGAAGAGGAGGCGCATGCAGGAGAACGAACCTCTATCTGCAAATGTTTTGCTGCTTCCATATCAGGTGATACCCCTCGCACGCTATTTCCCTGACGATATTATATCGAAAGTTTGTTTGCTGTTCTTAATGCTTTTTTTTTCAATTCTCTTCATAATTTTCGATCGCATTAAGCAGTAGGAGAGGAGGAGGATACGGGAGAAGAAACCTCTATCTGCAAAAGTTTTGCCGCTTCTGTATCAGTTGATGCACCCTCGCATGCTATTTCCCTGATGATATTATATCGAAAGTTTGTTTGCTGGTGCTTTTTTTCTATTATCTTCATAATATCCGATCTCATTAAGCGGTAGAAGAGGAGGAGCATGGTGGAAAAGTGCCTTCGAGGCGGTCGATTACTTACTAAAATGAAAATTTTTTTTTAGATTGTTTTGCATGGGCTCTTTTCGCGAATTTCGTGTTTTTTTACTATTACTTTTTAGGGGCGTTATTCCAGTTTTGCGGATTATAAACACGCGTAAAAAGTGAACTGTATATATATATATATATATATATATATATATATATATATATATATATATATATATATATATATATATATATATATATATATATATATATATATATAAAGTACTTATTAATTTCGTGACCTTAACTGGCCACCAGTTAAGGTCACGAAATTAATAAGTACTTTATATATATATATATTTTTTTTCGTTGTTTTATTTAATGGGCTTTTCCTTCCAAGTGTGTATATATATATATATATATATATATATATATATATATATATATATATATATATATTATATATATATATATATATATATATATTATATTATATATATATATATATATATATATATATATATATATATATATATATATATATATATATATATATATATATATATATATATATATATATATATATATATATATATATATATATATATATATATATATATATATATATATATATATATATATCTATATATATATATAAACTGCTATATCACAGCACAATATGAAGCAAAAAAAGGCCCATAAATAAAACACAAAAAGAAGCGAAGATGTACTATATATTACGACTGGACTCCAGTCCTGAAGAGGACTGGAGTCCAGTCGTAATATATAGTACATCTTCGCTTCTTTTTGTGTTTTATTTATGGGCCTTTTTTTGCTTCATATATATATATATATATATATATATATATATATATATATATATATATATATATATATATATATATATATATATATATATATATATATATATATATATATATATATATATATATATATATATATATATATATATATATATATATATATATATGAGTATTGCATCAAATCAGTCAAAAGTCGGATTCCTGTAGAATATGGAAAAAGAAGGTCTTTTATAATAGTATATTTTATAAGCAGCAATGTGTTATGGTTTTTGCAACTCTCATTATTACCTGTGTTTATCTGTCTGTCGTAAAACTTAACTAAATGCGGCGGAGCGAGGGGGTTAAGGATCCTCTCCTTTGTAATTTCCTCTCACAGGAAGTCAAGATTTTTGCTTTGACTTAGCCAGCCCTGATATATGGGGATTATAGTTTTTGTATACCACTTATCTATACAGTATGCTAAAGCCGTAATGCTCTTTATAAGGGAAGTAGCTTAGTAATATAAATTACTTTTGTATGAGGAAAATACAATAAAGGGAATTTGCTGTCTTCACGCTCCACCCCATTTACTTGACTTTTTTGTATGAACAGTGTGTAGGCTAGTTCACAGAAGCATATATATCATGATATTTATTCTTGTCTTCTATTAGTATTCTTCTTTCTCCTTATTGCTGTAATTAAATGTAAATACTGTATACCTATGACTTAGGAAAATATGATGCTTTATGTAAATAGATGTTATTTCTGTTCTGGCATGTAGTTGCACTTGCCATTGAATCATATTTATTTTCTAATTACTTGAATATCAGTGCTCTGAACATAATTCATGTTGAGTAATGACAGATTCATAAGCGGTTGTAGTGCTCGTTAAAGTACAATACTTATACTACTCTTAAGTAATGTTAATTCCCTGGCACAGGTTTTAAAGAAATCTGGAAGAAAATCTACAGAAATGTTATCTACCAGTTCCAGTCAGTTTAGATGTACCTGTGTAGAAGATTCGGAGGACCAGTCCTCGCTTTCGTTCATTATGCTACCGGGTGCTACCAATCGTGGAAAGGACTTACTAGTTGATAGTGAGGGTTATACATATATCAGAGATAAACTGAGTGCCCAGGGTTGCAGGTGGAGGTGTACCATCAGAAATAAACATTTGACGTGTTGTGGGTCTGTGCAACAAACTGGTTTCCATCCTGGAAAATTCAGACTAGGTCCTCAGAAACACAAATGTTCAATCAAAGATCATGGTAGCATAGAAAAGAAGAAGATCAGTGTTGAAGTGAAGAAACAGGCTTTGGCGCGACCTTTTACATCAGCGACTGCTATTGTGAATGAGGTGATGCGGGCTCACGTTTGTGAAAGTGCTTGTACAGTGAGTCTTCCGAGTACTGCTACTCTTGCAAGAACGGCCAATAAATACCGACAAGAATATCGACGCGCAAATCCGCCGCCTCAGAGAGTCTCTGCAAAAGTCGTCAAAAAATCTAAAGTCAGCCTTAAAAAAGAATCAGAAATACCTGCATTTGAGCTTGAAGGTGGTATTCCTTCTTCCATTCCCCAGAGATCAAAAGGAATGATTTCTCATCCTCTTCCTCCAAATTTGCCTCCTCCTTCTAATCTTGTTACTGCACCTCCTCCCCCCCTTCATCATCCACCAGCACCTACTGCTGCTCCTCTTCCTCCTCCTCATCCTCCACCTCCACAATCTCAGCTTCAAAATCCGCCTCCTTGGACAATTTTTTCAGTGCCTCCGCATTATAAATATCATTGTACAAATGCAAATTATTAGTGCCATTTTTATCAGATGGGCACAGTATTAGTGCCATTTTTGTCAAATGAAGTTTGTGGTATGATATAAATGCCTTACAGAATTTTTTAATACTGTTATTCATATGCTGTACCTACCAGTGGCATGAAGTTTAGAGTGATGTATTTTGCTGGAATAAGATTTCGTTATTATGCCAAGTGATGATGCCCCAGAGGAAGAAACCTATTAATACAGTCTGAAAATGCCAAGAAGTGTTAGTACTTGTTTTTCAATATTTAATAAAGGTTTATACCTTGTTATTCAGAGACATGATGACCACTTATAACTTTGATTTTGTTTTTGATAATCATTGTTTTTGTTTTTATAACCTTGTCTTCTTACATCTTTTTTATGTAAGAATATTTTTGTTAATAAATTAAGAAAGGTAAACCTATGTTTTTTGTTTTTTTTTATAATAAATTTGCCTGACATGACTTTTCAACCAACTTTTTTTTTTGTGTTGCCAAAATCTAATGAATAAAGATCATGGTTACAGATATTTGCTCATACTCGTATGAAATGGATTTCTTTTTTGTGTATGTTCATATATTTATATTCGAATACCCACTGAAGGGAGCAGGAATAGCTTCTCCCTGTTCCCCTTCAAGTTGTAGTAGTTGATGAAATGGGGTGAAGCGAGGGGACTGGGAACTCCCTCTTTTGAATATCTTCCAACAAAGAGTCAAGTTTTGCTATGACTCAGCCACCCCTTTATATGGAAGATTACAGCTTATATATACTATAGAATAGTATATAGATAATATTGTGTGAGGTTTGTCTCAAAATAATAGTATAGTCTTATTTTGCCTATTAGTATTGTATACTTTACACTACTTGCTGATTTGTTGCTTGTAAGTAGTGAAATAACTCAGCCCAGTTACCCTGTGAGTGACCCAAGAAGGGTGTTGGAGGGTATTGTGGCAATCCTTTATTCCTAAGGAGTTGAGAGGAGTATTCAAGGCATTTTTGGCTTCTGGTGAATGTGCTTTGACTCGGCCACACTACTTACAAAGGGAATAGCAGTCATTGTATATGCATGTATGTATTCAGTGAAATTAAGTTCTTATTTAGCATGAATTGATCACGCTGACTGTTAAATATATTATATTACCTAAGCAAGTAGGGGATCGCAGTAGCGCAGTAGTTACAGTGCTCAACTCAAGAAGTTGCAGACTCACCTTAATTCTCCAGCTCCAACCTGTCTGTGTCTATTCCCATTTGATTAAGGAATAATAGTGAGGCATAAAAAAATTGTACTCTAGCAAGTTTTACTTAAGAAACACCGCAACTGTTGTGTTCCAAATTGTTGGAATTTTTTTTTTAGCATAATGCTATATCCAGCTATAGTTAGCACGATCCAGCTATAGCTAGCATGATCCAGCTAAAGCTAGTAGGATCCAACAGAAGCTAGCAGGGTGACCACAGTTAAACAAAAAAGAGGTAACAGACTGTCTTCATAACCTGCTTGTCATTACCCCTTCGATCACTTGTTCTGTTGCAAGTTAAGTGCTTCAGGTAAGGATGAGATAGCTAGCTTTTTTGTTATGTATGCCTTTTAGTTGTAACTTTACAATCTTTACAATCCATAATCCCCCTTATAAGGGAGGTGGCTGAGCCAAAGCAAAATACTTGACTTTTTGTGGGAAAAAATTACAAAGAAAGGGATTCAGAGTCCCCTTTCCCCGCATTAGTTAGTTGACATTTACGACAAGCAGGTGAACAAAAGACTGCATTCTTGACTCACCAGGGGATAGCCACAATGTATGAGTGATGTATTTTTTCACCCTCTGCTGAGGAATATTTTTATTACAAGTTTGTGTCACAATTAGCCTCATTCACACGGACACAAACATGTTGGAACTCGGGAATTAAGGCTGGATGCCTTTCCTAATGCCCTGCAGAAGGATGGAATTCATGTTAGTCAAGCTTGTCACTTCGCGACTCGCACGCTCTACCATTTGAGTTACCTTGGACCCAGTTTCTGCCAGGGTCATTTAAAATTATTTAATAAAATGCGAAGTTAAATGGCATTGGTATTACAGTAGTTTTGCCTTGTTTATATTTCATTTTCATTTGTTGTAAAGGCTTAAATTGAAAATTTTTATAGGTAACTTTTGTTCATTCATTTTTTGGGTATTTATGCGCACAGTCTACCCTAGGGACCCCTGTATTATACTGAAAGAAATATGTACCCTGAAGGTGACGGACCTGTGTTTGAGCCCACAGCATGGCATTAGGAAAGTTTCCAGGCTATAAAGACTAATTTTTCTTTGTATATATACTCATTTTTCTTTGCATATTTCAGGATATAAAGACTCATTTAGCCGAAGATCACCAAGAAGAGATTCACTATCCTTGCACAGAATGTGACGAAGTTTTTGATACTTTTATGCAGCTAAGACAGCATTGCCTCATTGTTCACATGGGTATTGAGAGGGAACAGTATGTGTGTAAACTTTGTAATAAAAAGTTTTCAAGTCCTACTGGACTCAAAGTTCACGTGGAGACTATTCACGAAAAAATGCAGGTGTACGAGTGTCCTGAATGCAAAGAAACTTTCAACCAAAAGGGTAATATGCAAAATCATTTCCGTCGCGTACACCAGGGTGAGGAGGCACGCAAATTACTTTGTGATATTTGTAACAAAGGGTTTATATGCCCCAGTGATCTCCGTAAACATGTTGAGAGAGTTCATCTCAAAGTGAGGAAAAACGAAGTGATGTGTGAAGTGTGTGGTAAACCTTTCTCGGATTCCAGAGCGATGAGAATTCATATTAATGCCGTTCATACGAAGGAAGTTCAGCATCCGTGCCCCGAGTGTAAAATGGTATTCCACAGTCTCACTAATATGGTAACGCACAGACGTCGTATGCACGGAGGAGCAGAGGGAAGGAAAAACGTGTGTGACATATGTGGTAAAGGATTTTGTAGTCCGAGTGATCTCAAAACTCACGTGAGGGTTGTCCACGAAAATATTCGGAAGTATGTTTGTGACATATGCGGTCAGGCTTTTAAAGTGTGTTCACATCTCAAGTATCACAGGAGAAAACATACAGGAGAAACCCCTTATGAGTGTCCTCACTGTGGGAAATGCTTTCATGGACCAAGCCCTATATCAGATCACGTTAAAAAAGTTCATAAAACGGTTTACATTGGAGCAAATCAGAGACGTAAACTGAACTTGTCGGAAAGTGCCCCTCCTCCTCCGCCTGGAATGCTTCCACCCCGGGAAATAAAACTGAAACCCAAACCAGTTACGCCACCAATGAACATGGTACATCCCACGTATTCTCAGACGATGGCATGCACTATACCGGCGTCAGGCGTAACCACGTTTGCCCCAGCACACCATACCACGAATATGCTACCACCTCCTCAGGGCAATACCTCCATGATCCATCATCAAGGTCTTATGGAACATCACAATCCCTATACAAATTTCCAGTTTCAAACAGTTGAGCAAAATTCAACGCAACAGTCGCCTGTACCCATGGTGGTTCGTCTTCTTCATGATCTGCAGTATCAGTAAACAGATTTGGCATTGACGTAATCTCGAAACATGACAGTGCACGTATTAATAAGTTTGTGCAGTTTTATAAGATGCTGAATTATAATAATTTAATATAGTTGACTATGACAAATGGGCTCCGTAGGGTAGCAAAAAATTTGGAAAATCCAGACCTACTTGGGTGAAAACTGTGAAACATGAGGCTAGAGATGAAGGGAGATCTATTGAGGTGAAAGCATAGGAAAATAGTGTCAAATTCATTGTGGACCTCTGCGTTGCACGGTGTTGGAAGTGATGATGATGAATTAATGTATATTCAACCTTTCTTACCAATCTCAATGTCTTTTACAGTCATATTAGTACAAATATATTTTAACATGCAAATTCTTTCTAAGCATAAAAATTGCTTAATGTATATTTTTCTTTATACAGTGTATTATTAATCCTAGGAAACGGGTAGCTTTTACTGTATACTTTGTATCCTGAGGGTACTATTGAATTTACATCTATTGACATATGCAATATATATCAACTAATAGGCTACTTAGGCTGTATTGATAATTGTCTGTCTATATAAAAAAGCCATAATCCCCCTTATAAGGGGGTGGGTGAGTCAAAGCAAACCACTTTGACTCTTTGTGGGAGGAAAATACAAATGTGGGGATTTCTGGTCCCCTCACTATGACCCACATAGTTGAATGTTACGATATGTAGGGGAACACGAAGGAGGTAATCTTTGCCACCAGGGAGAATTGATGTGTGATCTGGTAAAAATCGAAACTAGTCAGCAGTTAAGCATTTATTACCAATATAAAATACAATATTTGAAGAGAATTGTATAGGCATATTGATGATAAAAAGCTGTATAGGTATACTGTATCGTGATATAAATATGCAAGAAACAGGCTTAGTAGCTGTCCGTACAATTCAAAGCTCTAAGTCAAGCACTTTTTTACCATGCAAGACGTAAAATTCAGCAAAAAATAAATTGAAAAGTGTGCAATAATTATATAACTAAATAGCTCTTAATCACTCCATGTGGAAAATATTGTATGCCGTTTTGTGTACTTATCAATTATCACTAAAGGGGTGAAGACAGTTAGGTTGGAGCTGGGAATTTAAGGTTGGTTGCCCTTCCTAACACCACACGGTGAACTCAGTCGTGAGTTTGTCACTTCCCGAGTGGAGTGCTTTAAATAGTGCACTACTTCAGTTCCCAAACCATGTGGAAAGTATGATCACCGATGTTTAACATAATAGTTTACATAAACATACATTGGAACATGAAAATTTTAACAACAAATAATATATATATCTCATGTAAAATATGATAACCGTGGCCCTTGGATATTAATTCTAGCATATTTTACTGATATACTGTATTTTCAAAAGAGAATTAGATTTATAACTACTAAATACCTAACATGTATCTTCCGTGTATAAATGAAACTAAACAATAACTCAGAAACCATATAAAGGTCAAATGAGATTCCTGATACTCTTCTCAAACAAGCTGTTGTTGTAGATATATCACTCTAAAGTAGAATAGATTATGATGGGCCCATAGGTGAGAAAGGCTTCATGTTCGCAAGGCAGGTTATTTAAAATAAAAGTGTCAAACAATATTAAAACATTTTTTGCATACTTTATAACAACCCACCTTTCCATCTAGCCATACACAGAAGGTAATATGAAAATGAAAATTAATACATTTTGAAGTGGAACTTGAAGTGGTATGCAACATATTTTTAATGCCATTAGGAAGGTATTTCTTTTGATTAAAACTATAATGAAAATGGAATGGTGTACATTTGCATTATTATTATGGAGACTAATTGCTCTTGTATAGAAATGATGACTAAAGAGTAATCACGTACAGCAACAAGATATTATGAAACAGAACAAATTTTTTCTAGCTTATTGAGCCTCATGGCAGAGCATCCTTACCCAGTGGATGACCCAAGCAGGATAGTGGGAGGAGGATTAATGGCAACCCTTCATCCCGAAGAGCTAAGAGGAGTAACTGAGGTATGTTTGGTTTCTGGTGAATGTGTGCTTTGACTTGGCCACTCCTCTTACAAGGGAGATTGCAACCATTGTATAAGTATGTATATACATCTGGAAGAAAATAATTCATGAAATTACTTTTCTTTTACACTCAGACCCTTACAATGTGCAATCTTGAAAGATTTTACACTAAAGCTTCCAAGGCAAGTATAATATTTTGTGTCATGCTCTGTGGTGGGCTCGATCACAGGTCAATCACCTGAGCCAAGTTTTCTAACCACTGTGCCGCTGCAGTCCCTATATACTCCTAATATGAAGTCAAGATAATTAACAGGTTGGGGAGAATTAATACTAACACTATACTTTGCTTGTAGGAAAGACAGGCAAAGCATGGTCCAGCAATATCAAGCCCTGCATTTTTCATGCCAAAAAAAGGCTGTTAGGAAGAATAATGAGAAGGATAGAGTGAAACCCTGCTTCCATAGTAGTTTAGTGAAACGTAGCTACTAAACTGTTTTCGTATAAATACCTTAGTTAAACATTGTAGCTATCAAAATGGCTTAAAAAAAATACTATCTTTTTGGAATGCTTCAATAAAATTACACAGTTAATTCACATATCAAATGTTTATAAAAAACTATTATAACACTTGTTTTAATTCTGATAGGAAGATTCAAACAATAAAAAAGACTGAATTGAATATAAGAGAAACGCAAATAGTGACATTATTCTCAAACTAAATGAAATACGTCTGTGTAAATGAGTTAAGATAATATTCAAATATATGAAGCAAGCAAATTGGAGACTGAACAACGTAAATACTCTCCATCTTTAATGCTGATGGAAGTTCTTTAAGAAGCATGGATGATATGACCATATTTTTACAATTAATGGTGATTGTGCATTCTGTTATAAAATAACACTTGTTTTTATTTTGATAGGAAGACTCAGACAATATACAAGACTGAATTGAATACAAGAGAAACGCAAATAGTCACAATATTCTCAAACTAAATGAAATACGTCTGTAAATGAGCTAAGATAATCTTCAAATACATGAAATAAGCAAATAGGGGACTGAACAAGGTAAATACTCTCAATCTTTCTTTAATGCAGACTGAAGTTCTTTAAGAAGCATGGATGATATGACCATTTTTTCACAATTAATGGTGATTGTGCATTCAAGGTCAGTTTCTTCCTCTGGCACTGTTAAACTCAGTAAAACCAAGGCTTTTCCTGAAGCTGTTTGACCACCAAATCTGTCAAGACAAAACCACCGTTAAATTCAGTAAAGCTAAGACTTTTTCTGAAGCTGTTTGACTACCAAATCTGTCAAGACAAAACCGCTGATATAGTCGGTAAAACTAAGACTTTTTCCTGAATCTGTTTGACCTCTGAATCCTTCAAGATCAATTCAGTGATGTTACCACAATATAATCACAGTTTGTTTGCCGTTTTATGTCATTCTTTTGGAATGGGGGTGGACACAAACAGGTTGGAGCTCGGGAATTAAGGCTGAATACCTTAGCCTGCTGGCTAGTACAGTGGTAACGCGCTGGCTTCGCATTCACGAGGTCGAAAGATCGGTTCCCATCCAAGACCGAGAGTTTGAGCTGTTTACTGGCAGGAACTGCTGTGGTTGGACACCACAGTGGGGGGTTGGGGCTTGCCCTGGCTGACGAATACCCATTGTATTGAAATGGAAATAAAGTTTGTTTTTTTTTCCTAATGCATCGCATTAGTTGAGTGCTTTAACTACTGCGCTAATGCAGTCCATGAGACACAAGTTTGGTTTTATTCACTATAAATTGCAAGCAAGGAAGCATGACTACAAGCATTCCAGCATAAGTATAAAGCTGTAAGAGAATGTGGTAATTTTCTACTCTTTGGGTTATATAACCCTTTTAGAATTTGCAGAAGGCTGCATCAAGAATAGCAAAAAAGATATAATAAGACCTTTCATTCAAACTTAGTAGATAGAAAATCAAGGAAAGTTATTTAAATGTCATGAAAAACTAAATTAGGAATGGAAATCATTGTAGGACAAATATGTTTTAATATAAACTAAAACTGCATTTCAATCTTTTGTTTAATTTGTGAAATCTAATTTATTACATGTACATAAAGGTTTTAGTGGTAAAATTGCTAGATTTACTATAGTAAACATACTTACCTCAGAATTTTATCATCATATGATTGAACTTGCAGAACATTTGCATTTTCATACAATCTCGAGGTGATTTCTTTGGCATTACACAAGTTACATGAAAGGTTGACTGTTCCACTTAACTCATTCATACCTCGAAGTTTACCCTGGAAATACGAAAACTATATGGAACATACACCATGTAATTTATAAATAATATAATTATCAATAATGCAAGCTTGACTCAAGAAAGTTGCTGCAGAACCCTGTTGTTGTTCTTTGCTAATCTATGTATCACCAGAAATCACAATTGGCACGGGTGTGAACACAAACAGGTTAGAACTAGGAAATCACAGCTTGAAGCCCTTCCTAATTCTCCATGGTGGGCTCGAACATGGAACGTCACTTCCCCGAGTCAAGTGCTCTAAACACTTGGCTATCATGGACCCTACAGCAGAATACCATCCTTTTAAGCAATCAACCACCTTAGTATTCTTGGCTTTTTGTGGGATGCGACTCCAACAACTATATGTAAGAGGCGACGATAACTTGACCATGATAGAGCCCTATTACTTCAGTTCATTTCTTACTGTTGTGGGCATCCTGCCAGCCTCAGTTGGATATGACTTTATGTTTGATAATTACATCTGAAACATTTGCAAAAGACTTCACTGCTTTACAGCCTTACTTAACTGAAGAAATAGCTAACAAAACTTTCACTGACCAAATATTAACAAAAGTATTGATATTTCAAGGTTTTCTGCCCAACCTCACCTCTCTTGCCAACTGCTTTGTTTATTTATATACAAGGGTAAATATCCCCTTGATAAGGAGAAGAGAGGCTAGTCATAGCACATACCAATTTACCTTGTTTCACTCAAATCTGACTCAATTACCAATATTTCTCAGAAGCAAGCATCCAATTTCCTTTTACTCAATGTGTGTCACAATTTTACTCTTGCTAATTATATGTCACAATTAGTCCCCATACGAATGGGGGTGGGCAGAGAAATGTTGAAGCTGGGAGATTAAAGCAGGATGCCTTTCCTAACATCCCACTTGGGATCAGACCTGCCTTAGTCACCTCCTGACTAGCGAACTCTACCACTGAGCTACCGCTCCACAAAAAAACAATGAGATTCAATGCATGGGGATCTGGTTGAACTTTTTTACCTTAAGTCTTATATAATTTGGCTTAAAATGGGAAAAATATTCAGGGAAGGATTCCCAATCTCTTTGCTCTTCCAAACTTAGTTAACTTTTAATACATAAAGAGGAACAAAGAGAAGGCAAGAAAAAAATGTGGAATAAGAGAGACAGAATGAACTCTGGGCGGCAAAGGATGCAAAACTACTGACTTGCATAGGTCCAGCCTACCCCCAGAGATGCTTCTTGGGTCATAAAGGATATTTGTGAAATTTTTTCTCTCCAATACAGGAGATTGCCTCTAGGTGCCTCTTGTAACCAGGAATTGCAGGGTACGGGCATTGTAGATATTCACCCAGGGGGTGGATGGGCCATCGTGGACCCGCAGGCAAGGTGTGAATTCTTTCTTCTCCATCACCAGGATTTAGTATTTTATATGCTTATTTCAGCTGAATAAAAGGGAAAGGCAACAGGGCGTCAATAAGCCCAAAAGTTTCCCACCCTTCTCAATAGCTGCTCTGTTTCAAATGAAAAAGGGCCAACTAGTTTTTATTTCTTTTATGATTGCAACACAAGGACAGGCAAAGAAAATTGCCCTCATCAGGCCTGGGCACCAAGAAAACATTTAAGAAAAAGAAAGAGAAACAGAAATGGAGAGAATTGCAACATATTAGATGTGATTTATGCACTATTATAAGACATACCTGATTAAGATTAAAGTCATTCTCATTCATAGCTACAGGTGTTATAAGTTCCCCGACAGGAGCATTGATGCTTATGTTAAATGTTCGTCCTCCTGCAAGCAAATCAAAGACTGCCGGTTGGGTGGTATCGTTGAAGTCCACTCCAAGTGTGCCATGCAATGTAGTGCCTGGATTTAACACTGATATACCTGCAAATTCATGCAGAGACATTCCTGGTGCTAATTTCTTTTTGCCAACAGAAATATCGCGTATTTCCTCACTGCCATTGCTGGTGAAAGTGAGTTCAACAGACGTCATGCGAGGAGAATACAGATGTGGAGACCTGGTAAACCGACCTGCAACAGTTAATCCACCACTACTTATTCTATTCAGCAATTCATGCTTGGTTGTAGGTACAAATTTCGCTGATGCTGGTTGTATTGAAGCACCAGGTGGTAAAGGCTGAGGTTGCTGAGCTGATGGTGTTGGGGTCAATAAGCCACCGAGAGAAGGGGTCAGAAGCGG
Organism: Halocaridina rubra; assembly: GCA_037179515.1. Classification (NCBI taxonomy): domain Eukaryota; kingdom Metazoa; phylum Arthropoda; class Malacostraca; order Decapoda; family Atyidae; genus Halocaridina; species Halocaridina rubra. The sequence goes on from JAXCGZ010004447.1 coordinate 30,986, forward strand.
GGTATCCATTGCTGGTGGAGAATCATCCAAATCTAGCAATAAGTCCAAGTTACTTCGATTGCCACCACCGGGTGGTACGGTGCTCCTGTCCACTGTCTTGTTTTTAACTTTCTTATCTTTTACATCTTCATCTGATGATTCATTAGATCCTTCTTTACTCGAAGATTCACTCCCCGATGAAGAATCAGAGGATGACGAAGATGACGAATCAGAATCCTCACTTCCCGATGATTCAGTATCGGCTTGTTTTTTCACTTTCTCACCACTTGGTGACCTTTTCTTTGATCTTGACTTATCCTCCACTTCGTCTTCATCGCTTTCAGATTCACTTTCTTCACTGCTGCTTTCCTCGCTGTCGCTGTCAGAAGTATCCTCATCACTGTCACTCTCGGATTCACTTTCGCTCTGGTTCTCATCACTTTCGTCTTCAGGAGAACTCTCGTCGGAATAAAAGGACTTCATCTTTTGAGGCTTGCTTCTCTTCTGGTGGGAGTCTCGGTGGGTCTCTATGGGTAACACTGCAGGCATTTCAACATTACGTACGCTTGGATCAGGGGCCTCCTCAGGAAACACAGGTAAGTCTTGATAACCAGAAGCTCGAGCATTAATGAAATGAGACAATGTGCTCAGTTGAAACTGGTCTCGATCTGAAATTAAATAAAAATATTTTACATTCATATACAATGATTGCAGTTCCTTTTGTAAGGGGTTGGCTAAGTCAAAGCACACATATTCACCAGAGGCAAATATACTTCGATCACTCCTCGTAATTCCTTGGGGAAAAAGGAGTGTCACTGATTATATCTTCAAAACTTACAAACTTTACAGACACAACAAATAGTAGCACCAACCTTTAAAGCTAGACTGCTGTAGTGGAGGTGGTTTGGTTGCTAAAAAAATTTTCTTGGCATGTTTTGTGAGTTTGTTATCCTCATGGCCTTGTGGCGGGAAGACAAGTGCCCTTGTGAGTCTAGCACGGTCACGTATGTCATAGTTAGTGTCGTACTTGGCAAGATTATATACATACTGACACAAGAGACGAGTCTGTTTTGGGTTTGTCAAGTACAACTTTGTTGCTAATGTTAGAATCTGTAATTTGACTATGTCATCCTGCAATGTAAACATTATTGAGTCACATCATCACTATATGCCTTGGAATATTGTTTGCTGTTTTATGAATCACTATTAATTCATTATAGGAGTGGACACACGACAGGTCGGAGAAAAGAAATGAAGACTTGATGCTTCAGCTCCATTTATTCGAGTCTTACAACATGCAGGGAGCACAGAGCAAGTAATCTAGCCCCCTTTCAATAAGTATTACATAATACTTTTAGCTTAGAATATAAAAATATGAAATTATTCCAAACTGTTCATATATAATTTTGGATATTCCATATTGCCAAAAATTTTGACTGGTTATCAATAAATTCCTCTCCATAAGACACAATACTTTGTGGTAATTGTTTTCTACTATAAAGACTGCACCTAATCCTAATAGACAAGAGTTTGTACAATAATCTAGTGGAATAACTATCACCCTATAATATAATACCCATCTATGTAAACAATACTTTCAGTTTTGAAGACAACATGCTATGTAAAAAATGCCTCATTGACACAGATTTCAAAAGCTTATTTTAGCGGAGACAACGACTGCTCAGTGGTAAAACACGTGAGTTGGGAAGTGACAAGTCCAACCAACGCGGACTCAATTGCGCTTTGGGGTGCGATCGAGCACATAATATATAATATTTCAAGAAATCAATACTATATTTTATGACAAGGAGACATTTTTGTTACTGTACTTCCATATCTGGTTCAATATAATGGCCAATTATATCACAAAGAGTTTAATGCAGTCTTAATTCTCTTACTCCAACCTGTTTGTATCAAATAGCAAATACAAATAAAAATAAATAGCAATGAAAGTGGTAACAGAACTTAAATTCACTATATTATACATGGCATGTAACATAAAGAAAAATCTAAGTAATCTTAAAGGGTCAAATTTGCATTATGTATACCATTTTACGTGTCATTATAAATCCTCATTATGGTGCTGGACAAAAAGTGGACCTGGGGTATTAAGGCTAGATGCCTTTCTTAACACTGCAACGTGGACTCATACACAGTGTTGTCACTTAACGAGTTGAGTGTTCTAAACACTGCAACACCGCAGTTCCAATCAATTATGCAATATAAATGAGAAAAATAATAAAGTTACCCAGTATATAAAATCTAAGTACATTTACCTCAACAATAAAAGTCTTTGCCATTTTCCTTAAAACATCAGGAGCAATTTTGGGTACTTTATCACAGTACTCGCCAAGTAGCCAGAGGATACTCGCTCGGGCCATTGGAATCTTAATGTTGTCCATTAGACGAGCCATGTGACTGATTATATCTCTATGGCCGACAGTTTCACTCTGCAAAAGCTTTCTTATAACCACAACACTTTCTCCAACCACTGATTCTGGAAAGAAAATTTTAATAATTTGAAAGTGAAATAATAACTTCATTGATATAGGACAAAGATTCCAGTGCTTCAATGGTATGGCACCTGTTTTTCCCCCCATGAGGTTTGAATTCAACCCTCAAGCTAGTTTGTACAGTCTCTCTATGCCAAAACCCTTTTGGGATAAACAAGAAGACTGTCCCTTTTGTGTTAGACCAAATCCACTACACATGCTTGGTCTGCAATTTTATGTGTCACTATTAATCTCCATTTGATTAGAGGTAGACACTGACAAAATGGAGCAGGGAAATCAAGGCTGCATGCCCTTCCCAATGCCTCGAGGTGGGTTCGAACAGAAATTTGTTACTACTCGAATTGAGTGCTCTAACCACTGCGCTACTGCAGTCCCCGAGCTCCACACGCTCAGTGAGTAGGCAAAAAGATATGTGGGCTCAGAGGAGGGACAGTGTCATCACAAACTCTGCTTTCGATAGGGACACAAATGCCTATGCATTAAGTCTCAATGAAAGAGAAAAAAGTTACCATGTAAAATTACGATTTAAGTAAGTATTCTCTTCCATTCCAGCTCTCTCTCAGACTTTGTAAAGCAGAGATGAGTATTTTCATGTTAATCATACATCTGACAACTATACTTACAGCTCTCAGTAACAAGTGAGATGTATAAAAAATGATATACTGTATCTTGATTATTTCTTGCAAAGTTTGTCTGAAACTGCAAAGTTCTTTGGAAAAAATCTCTTAGGGAAAAGATTAATATATATATGTAAATAGCTGCTAGCAAGAGAATAAAGCTATTATGACCTTACCATCTCTGTTTGACAGGAGAGAAACAAGACCACTTAAACATGTATCTGTTACTTCTCTGATGTTTGAGGCACACCTGAAAATATAGCAAATGATGTCTATGCATGGTTCAAGAGCCATTCATTAATCCTTTAGGGCAAATCTAAGGAGTAAAATACTTAAGAACAAAAATATTTGCTATATCGAACATTATATATATATATATATATATATATATATATATATATATATATATATATATATATATATATATATATATATATATATATATATATATATATATATATATATATATATATATATATATATATATATATATATATATATATATATATAAAATATGACTCGTCTAAATGATAAATTTTTCAAATATATATATATATATATATATATATATATATATATATATATATATATATATATATATATATATATATATATATATATATATATATATATATATATATATATATATATATATATATATATATATATATATATATATATATATATATATATATATATATATATATATATATATATATATATATATATATATATATATATATATATATATATATATATATATATATGCTTGTTACATAAAAAATATCCCTTTTAACACAAGCTTTGTTGTTGTTTACCGTTTCCTGTCACTATTAAACCCCATTCGAGTGGGGGTGGACACAGACAAGTTTGAGCTGCGTAATTCAGCTTGGATGCCCTTCTTAAATGCTTCACAGATGGTTCGGATATAGCTCTGTCACTTCCTCAGTTATGCTTTAACCACTGAGTTACCACAGTCCCCTTACACAGGACATCAGCTTAAAGCATAAAACAATATATAGCATGTAGCATACAGAGGCAGGAAACGTATATGGAAAACAAAGAAAAGAAAAAGAAACACTTTATGAAGCTCTCTTAAACTAGGGAAAGTGGTAAAAACTAATCATACCTTCCAATGGCTTGAATAGTTGCAGCAACAAATTCTTTATCAGATGATCCAATGTATGTCTGGAATTCTCGTAAGATGACGGAAATGTTAGTATCAGTTGCTAAGTTTGTCAATACCTGTAATAATAAGCAAATATAATGTAGGTGACAGAGCTTAGTGTTGTATGAATACTGCACACAATATACATATTTTTAGAAATTATAAATAAAATAGCTGTTGAGCAGATCATATACATTAAAAAAATCCAATGTTCATAACTTACTTCTAATTTGAGAGCTTTAATATGGGTAGGATCACAAGATCTGACAAAGAAACTCTTTAGATATGGCTCAAACATTCCCTGTTGACAGAAAAAAAATTAGCAATAATTTTCAATGTAAATAATTAGTAGAGTATGTGTGATAAGCATAGACAAAAAATAACCTAAATTAATCTAACTTTGTAAAGAAGGGGAACCTCAGGATGCTCTAGAGTTATTCATATTTACAAGGCAAGTCACCTAACCTAGCCAAAGCCCAATCCAAACTAACCTAGCCTAGATTAACAATTAACAGGGTTATTAAATTTTACACGTATTTCTGGGGTTTTATCATCTTTACAAGATTCAAATAAAATAAGTGAATAAAAATATCAAGGAATTAATGCGTAATAATCTCAATGGAAAAAAGAAAGCAGAATAAACAAGAACTGATGAATTCCTTAATGATCAATATATGCAGTTAACATTTAATATTGCTTAAAATCATTAGTCTCTCTCTCTACTATATTGTCTGCTACCTTATTGCTTTGAAAAGTGGTTCTGCTTTGCCTAAGATTTTAGTACCAATAATTGAGGAAAAAGTACTTGGGAATTGCAGCGGTTAATGTGCTCGACTCAGGAAGTGATAACCACAATTTCGATCCCATTGCGGGGCAACCAGCCTTTATTCCTCAGCTCCATCATGTCTGAGTTTAAGAACCTTCTAATGGGGATTAATAGGGGTACATAAATTGATAAACTGAGGAAAGTGGAGTTACCCAATAGAAAAACCAACGCCAATGGAAAAAAAGTCAATCTTATTTATTGGCAGATAAATGACATTGTTGCTGATTGACTTTTAAAATTTGATTCGAGAGTAAAAGGGTTAATCCGGACATACTTTTCAATGAGTCATACGTGGAGATTGGTAGCTTTGTAATAAGGTAGTACAAATGTGGGCTTTTAAACAAAGCTTAAAATGTGTTTTCAGAACATTACATAATAGCATGCAATATGATTATGATAATGCTAAACATATGACCTTTTAAACCAAGTTTACAATGTGCTATTACAACATTGTATGAGAGCATGCAATAATGATTATGATAATTTTAAACGAGACCTTTCAAACCAAGCTTACAAAGTGCTATCACAAGATTACATGATATAATGCAATGAGATTATATGATCAAGCGAAACATATGACCTTTTAAACCAAGCTTACAATGTGCTATCACAACATGCCACGATGATAATGATTATGAAAATTCTAAATATGTGGCCTTTCAACCAAGCTTGCCATGAACTATCACAACATTACGTGATAAATGCAGTATTATGGTAATAATATGCCTATGACCTTATAAACCAAGTTTACAATATGCTATTACAACAAAATGATTGCATTCAATGTGATTATGATAATGTTAAACATATGACTTTTTAAACCATGTTTACAATATGCTATAACAAAATTACATGGTACTATGCAATATCATTGCGATAACACTTAACATATTACATTTTGCACCAAGTGTACAATGTGCTAACACACCATTACACAATAGAATGCAATATGACATTCATTCCAAATATGTGACCTTTTATACAAAGCTTAAATGTGCTATCACAACATTACAGGATAGCATTCAACATGATTATGATAATGGTAATCATACGACATTTTATGCTAAGCTTATAATGTGCTATCACAACATTTCATGATAGAATGCAATATGACTGTGATAACACTAAACATAGGACCTTTTGCACCAACTTTACAATGTGCTAACACAACAGAATGCAATACGACCACGATTATTCTTAACATCTGATCTTTTACACAAAGGTTAAATGTGCTATCACAACATTACATGATAGCATGCAACATGATTTTGATAATGCTAATCATACGACCTTTTATACCAAGCTTACAATGTGCTATCACAACATTACATAATATTATGCAATAGGATTATGATTATTATAAACATTTGACCTTTTAAACCAAGCTTACAATGTGCTATCACAGCAGTAAGTTAATGTACTGTGCTTACAAACATTACTGTACAATATATATACTTTCTTTTTCCTTTATACTTGCATTAGCCTGTAAAAAAAATGAAATGTAAATCCATTAAAAGAGCAACAAATACTATGTAACTGGAATATCATATATAAAATTCGCAATAGCCTAAGTGACTCACGTTCTTGAGAGCGATATTTTTATGTATTGCGCAAACAGCACAGTTTAACTGAAATTTGTGCTTATTAGCAATATTGTGTATTAATTTATTTTAATTCTCGGTATGAATAAAGTACGTTTAGTTAGAAATATCTAAATGAAACATTAATATGAGGCAAACATTTGGAGTATTGACCATAATAATGAGCTTTAAATAGCCAAAACTTATTTTGTAAATAATTTTGCTGACTTTTCACCATGTTGTGTTTTTCCAGCCAGTTATCACTGAAAGAATGGTTATTGAGTATTATCACAGAGAAATTACTTCACAGTAAGATAGAAGGGATAAATAATTTGAATGTGGTAATCATTTAATCACTTTTATGAATATATTATAACCTTTAGGTATGAAAAGAGCACATCTTCATATATCATGTGAAAGCATCTATGCCGAGAGTCTCAGTCTAACGGAAATGGTGCAGTGTATAGAAATACATGTATATGAATGACAAAAAAATACAGAACTTTAAGAAGACTATGTACCAGTACTGACAGTCTGATATTCTGAGTTCTTCAATATAATTAGTCTTTATACCATATACAGTACTTTATATCTTTAATATAAAAGTTATTTTCTATGAGGAAACACTAAGATGAGAAATATGAATATGGTAACTATGAATATACAACATATAAATATAGAAATTATAAAAAATAGAATATAAAAATTGATGAAATAAAGACATGCATGTAGACAGAGCTTTTATGCACAGTTAATATTTCAAAAGCATTCTAAGACAACAAAAGAAAAGATTCCTGAAATGAATAATATATATTTAACATGCTATTACTAAACTCTCATATGCACTATAGAAAATATGAATTAAAAAACAAAAAAAAATAATAAATAAATAAAACAAAATATATATATATATATATATATATATATATATATATATATATATATATATATATATATATATATATATATATATATATATATATATATATATATATATATATATATATATATATATATATATATATATATATAGTATACTTGTTTCAAAATTAATAATTACGTAAACCCGGTATCAAGAAAAGTTTTGCATGATTGAAAAAACTTACAGTCCTTACAGCAATCAGTAAATTATTATTAAGCCATCACCTTATGATAACATGATAATTTCTAAATTATTTGACAAACTATACTGTCATGTGACATTAAAACACAGTGTTCCGGCTTGGAATAACATACCTTCCGTCTAGTGGACATAGATGCAATATTTGTTAAAACAACCGCTTGAACTTCACGATGAGATCGTAATAGTCTCACTAAAGCTCTAGCAACAAGTGATACCTCTGACTTAGGAGCTATATGCTGATAGAGCTGTGCTACAGCTAAGACCACCTGAAAATATTTTTAATAAGAACAAATGCATTAACTTTTATTATTAATCTTGTGAATCATAAATTAATGTTATGTAGAAGAGCACACAAAGCCTCTACCTAACAGTATATATAACTGCATTATCATAAGTGTCTGATGAATGACATCTGCATAAAAGAAAATATGTGGAAGAAAGAAAAGAAAAGTTTCTACTCCTAGGTAGGCTTTACTTTGAGAAAGTGTGGCTGGGGAATTACTTGCTCCGCGGTGGTATCAATCGTGGGTCTACCAATTCCGCAGTTGAGCATGCTAACCACTACAATACTGTGGTCCCCATGCGAAAGATATTAGTGCGAAATTTTTCTCTCGAATCACCAATTATATTTCTTTAAGTAACTTCCTAGAGCCTAGAGGAAATAAACATCAAAAACTCTTTTGGAACTTAAGAAGAGTAACTCCAGGGTGCATATCTACAAAGCAAGTGACCTAACTAACCTAACCTACGGTAACCTAACTGAACCAAACCAAGGCAAACCTTATCTAACCTTACAATTTACGATTTTTTTTTATTCTTTTGACTTGACATGAAATTCTGTGGGGCTAATCATCTTTACTAGATTCTTTTCTATCCCACATGCAAAGATAAATTTTTAATTAAATGCCTATAATATACAGGGTTGAAGAGGCCATAACTTACAGCAGCATTGCGACTCTGAAGAAGGGGCTTGGTGTTCCTCAGTAGCAAACGATGATCAGGATCCATAGCTTTGGGTCTCCTATCGCCCTCAATCTCCTCTGCCACTTCTTCATCCTCATAAAAGGGCCTCTCTTTCTCTTCAGCACAATCCTACAAGGGGAGAACATATAATCTTCATTATGTATGATATTAAATATGATCAACACAAGTAAATCAAAGTTATCGTTTTATTTTTGCATATTATGGTATCTAGCTGGTGAAAAAAGGCTAAGTGTTAGTGTTAATGTTTCATATAAGGATGCAGTATATCTTTCATAAAATGTGTGTTGAAATGCAATTACTGTCACTGTAAAACTCTTAAATAAAATGAATTCTTTTGCTATTATATCTGCTACCACTAATATATACACATATACATACATACATATGTAAGTATGCCCACATTCACCAGAAGCTAATATACTTCGATCAATCCTGCAAGCTACTTACAGCTAAAGGGCTTCCACAAAAAAAGGGACAGAGTAGTGCATAATACCTAAAAGATGATATTAAAGCTATTTTAATGTTGAGGAGCAACTTACACCAGTGTTAGGATCAGTAAACTGAGTTCGAGCGTATCTTGTGAGCATATTGATGATGACCACCTGCCCCCACTCTTCTACATCAACGAGAAGGTTGCACAATTTACGATAATTTTTGTGAATGAGGTCAATTCGTTCTGGACACACCTATGAGCAAAACAATACAGATAATATAACTATTAGCAAAGTTGATGTACATATTAATCCTTGCAGAGATCATCGTAATTTTTTGCAATTTTTTTGTATACATAAATCCTTGAACAGATTACCATAACTAAACATTAATTTTGTACTTATAAATCCTTACTTGGATTATTGTAATTTATTGTAATTTTTTACATGTATCCTTAAACAGATAATCCTCATTTATTGTTTTTATTTGTACATATACACCCTCGCACAGACTATTGTAATTTATTGTAATATAACCAAATAAGCACATTACATATGTGAAAACATGAATCATTTTTTGTCCCGACTGGGACTTGAACCTAGGACTTATAATTACTAAGTCAAGGCGCTACCAACTACACACCACAGAAGGTTAAAAGGAATCCAACCTTATAGCGTATATCTGCTATACTTAGGAATGAACGCATTCTATCTGAATGCCACTATGTTCATACTACAGATTCCCCAACCTCACTCGTGGCTTCATTTTCGCATTTAATTCAATTCCCAATCTCATTCTGGCCATGCAATAACCATATAAGCACATTACATACGTGAAAACGTGAATAATTTTTTGTCCCGACCAGGACTTGAACCTAGGACTTATAATTACTAGCGCCTTGACTTAGTAATTATAAGTCTTAGGTTCAAGTCCCGGTCGGGACAAAAAATTATTCATGTTTTCACATATGTAATGTGCTTATTTGGTTATTGCATGGCCAGAATGAGATTGGGAATTGAATTAAATGCGAAAATGAAGCCATGAGTGAGGTTGGGGAATCTGTAATATGAACATAGCGGCATTCAGATAGAATGCGTTCATTCCTAAGTATAGCAGATATACGCTATGAGGTTGGATTCCTTTTAACCTTCTGTGGTGTGTAGTTAGCAGCGCCTTGACTTAGTAATTATAAGTCCTAGGTTTAAGTCCCGGTCGGGACAAAAAATGATTCATGTTTTCGCATATGTCATGTGCTTATTTGGTTATTGCATGGCCCGAATGAGATTGGGAATTGAATTAAATGCGAAAATGAAGCCACGAGTGAGGTTGGGGAATCTGTAGTATGAACATAGTGGCATTCAGATAGAATGCGTTCATTCCTAAGTATAGCAGATATACGCTATAAGGTCGGATTCCTTTTAACCTTCTGTGGTGTGTAGTTGGTAGCGCCTTGACTTAGTAATTATAAGTCCTAGGTTCAAGTCCCGGTCGGGAAAAAAAAAAATGATTCTTATTGTAATATGTTCAACATATAAATTCTTGAGTGGATTACAGCAGTTTTTGTAAATGAGATCACTACATTCTGCACTCGTCTTGGAAAAAAAAATTAATGTACATTTGAATTGCTACACAGCTTACAGTTCTTGGATTTTGCAACAGAAAAATAAATATTTAATTTTGTTAAAAATAAACGATTAAATAAACTTAATGGCAAGTAATGTTAGTATATCTTAGTTTTTTGCATAACAAACCATGAAATTTTTTTTATTGAATGAGATTAAAGTAACTACTATATATGTGTGAGTAACTTGACGTAAGAGAGAGAGAAAAAAAAAGATGTGCATTTCGTATGTATGGTTTGTTTACTAGTAACATCTTTTATTATCCCTTCACATTTGACAAGTAACAACACTCCCTGTCTCTGTTCTTATTCTGCCTGCTCCTGATGAGGGCAATTTTCTTTGGATATAGTTTTTGCAAATATTTTGGCAAAATATATTTGCAAACAAAACCTTAAAAGAGGCTAAATTACTTAATGTTCCAACTGCAAAGTATAATATGAACTTACAGAACCTAAATTTAATCATCATATAACTTAATAAATCTTAAAGAAAATTCTAATTTGCTGAAATATGTACAATTAGGTGCTAAAAACTAATATATTAACAAAGTAAAAGTTGCAAAAAGTTCGATATCCATTTACAGGAGCTCCATATGAATATCAAATAGCTATGTAGAAATGAGAAATCTAATGATCTGAGGCCCATTACATCACACGTCGTTGGAGGCGATGATAAATGATCAATATTAACATTTCTATGCACTTACTTCTTCAAAAGCCATGACAGCAGACCCAACCACCAAAGTCGTTTTGTCTGACAGTAACTTTTCTAAGACCTGAATGAGTTCCTCCTTTTGCTCTGGGTCCAAGCTGAAAATTGAGAGGTTTATAATATTTCATTTACTTGTCTGTCTAAAAATCATTAAAATACTTACTTTCCATGCCTGTCTAAATATCATTAACATATTTCATTTACTTGCCTGTCTAAAAATCACTTCAATATTTCATAACCATGCATGTCTATAAATCATTACAACATTTCATTTACTTGCCTGTAAAGTTTTGGTATGGCATGCGCTGCAGTTTTGCGCACATAAGGGGACATATCTGTCACTGCATCTTTGATGGCTAACATCATTATGGGCACAATAACTGGCACCCTAATACTTGATAAGACTCTGAGAGCACATGCACGAATCAACTGGTTCGGATCCTGTAAAATATTATATCTAAAAATAGCAAGTAAATCATGGATCCTATAAAAGAACAATGTATTGAATATTCTTAATTTATTTTCTTATCACGGTACATCTAAATTAAACATTATCTTAAATTCTCAATGTAGCAACAATATTACCAATGCAAAAAAACAAATTTAACAACACTTTACAGATTACTATAAAGCCCACACTTATACAGCTTTCCAAATTAAGTAAATGCAGAAAATCCCCAAATATCATGGAAAATTCCTAAAATATCTTGGACAAAAACTGAGATATTTCCTCAATTATCATGGGAACAATATCGAGAGATTTCCTGAAATATCATTGGAAAAAAATTAGAAATCAACTATAACACTTTTTATATAAAATATCTACAGGTATTTAGTGCAATGAAAAAGACACCGAAAAGGTAATAGGAGGCTCAATAAAAAACGATACATTAGAGGATCTGGTGTAAGATGGTAACTCTGTAGCATTATCTTTCACTCAATGCTGTATCCATTACAGTATTTCATATTTTAATTGCATAACATTCATATTAACTCTATTAGCCTAACTTGAAAAGAATCCGATATTCCTTACCTTAAGAGCTCTCTGAAAAGTTGAAATGGAAAGAAGTGCGAGATCTTGCTGTTCCTCTGCATAACGTACAAGATACACGTAAACCAGTTTTTTCACCTCCAAGTTGGCACTCACAACATTTTTAACTACAGCTGGGAAGAGCTCAGATGCATCACGCCCTTTAGCAACCATCTGAGTATGAATATTATTACAGTATTTACATGACAGTCTTTTCTTATACTATACTCATACATACATTAAATAAGCTAAAACAGATATGATTATCTATTTGGGAAAACTCAACATGAACGTTCTTTAAATAACCATGAAGTGTTACCATAAAGTCTAAAATAGTAGGAAAAGGCCCATTAAAGAAAACAAAAAAGAAAGATATATGAAATACTTATAATTTCGTGACCTTAACCGGTCATCTTCTCAAAGTATGATCCAAGAACATTATATTGTACTCTGTGAAGATGACCAATTAAGGTCACGAAATTAATAAGTACTCTATATATTTTTCCTTTTGTTTTCTTTAATGTTTTTTTTTCTTTTACAATGAATATTGGTTGCTTTAACCCCTTAACAGATTAATTTTTAGACACCATACATATTAATATCAACTCAAAATAACGATTAATTTATATAAAAAAAATGATTAGTAAAAACTCAATTTGATGGCCTTTTTCTGGTCTATTACGAGTTATCTCGTAGAAGATGAACACACAATTTAGTTTATCACAAGATATTGCATAGATGTACACACACACTTTAGTCTATCACGAGATATCTCATATGGTATTGTTGGAGGTGTAAAAACATACGCTGTAACACACTAAAACGACAGCAATCTCAGCTACCAGATGTATGGTAACACAAGATACTTCGTAGAAGCCGAAAATAACACTTTGAATCACAAGATATTTCGTAATAGTCATAAGTTAGCATTTAACTTCTTCACGAGATATCTCATGGAAAGTCCAAAATTTATAGACCACGAGATACCTGGGGTTAGTATGTTAAGGGGTTAAATCTAATCTAAAGTCATATCTTTCTCATGACTCAGAACCCCATTTGAAAGCTTTTCTAATAACCACGATCTGGTTTATGCTTAATATTGTGATGAGAAATAGAACCTAATCTAAAGGAGATATTAAATAGCTCATTCAACAATAAAACTGTCCTTTTTCTTGTGATCTAAATTGGCTGCACCACTTACCATATAAGTAAATGATCACCTTTGTTCAAAAACCTTATACAAATGTGTCATTAGCACCTGTACACTTTATGTTATGTCTAAATTATTGTACTATACTTAACCTCTATCAAATACAACTTAACTTTATGTAAATACAGTAGCATAGATATTATAATGTGCTTTTTAGCTAAACATTTTATGAAATTTTCTTTTATTTTAAATTTTCTGATCATATACGTTCAAACCTGCACTACAGTATTCAAAACTTCGTAACATGAGGGAAAACCGTAATTATACATCTAAAAACTCAAATATATATATGGTATCCTATAATACAACGCATTCTAAGATGGCAAATACTTAGACAATAGAGGATAATGCTTATCCAACTTAAACACATCTATAAATCTTGAGAGTAAGCTTCCAAACCAATGTAAACCTGTCCTCATAAACTAAACAGATATGACCTTTATATTAGAATAGGAATAATAGTTAATTTTTGGACAAAATTTAGCAAAGCACCAAACGATCCTACAGTGAGCAAAAGCTTTCCATATGTTACAAAACATCCTTTATGTTAAAAGATATTACACTTTATAATGTACTTTGTTCAACTGACCCCAATAATTCTCTTCATTGCCTCAAGCTTAAGACCATCCTTGTTACTGTCCAACATCTGCTTGAGGTCCTCATGCCTGTTTGGAATAAAAAAATATTGATTAAAACCAAAGAAAGGGAAGTCACTCTCCTTAGACAAAGCCAAAATTAATACCATACCAGAAACATTTATTTCTTGGACATTTTTGTGTATCAACATTATTCCGTATTCGAAGGGGGTGGACAAAAAGAGGTGGATTCTCTTCCTAATGCCCAGTGGTGTGATTGAACTCAGGTTTGTCACTTCCTGACTTGAGCATTCTAACTACTGAGCTATTACAGACCCCTGTTTATGAGTTATGATGTAGTAAAATCTTTCATTACTTTACACAGAAATTGGCCACCTCAGAGCAAATTAGTTAAAAATAAAAATAACATACAACGGGGCATTTGGAAGGCAACTAGCCTTATTTTCCCATCTTCAATCTGTCTGTGTACACCCTCAAAATAAGGATTATTAATGACACAAAGCTGAAAAAAAAATAGCAGAAAACACTTAAGGAAAGAAAAAAGGATAAAACCAAATAAAGGAAAAAGTTCTGGATAAACAAAGTAAAATAATTAAGAATGAGAGAACACACCTAGCACTAATCAATCCAAAAATAAAGACATCACTTACCAAACTGTAGTATCAATTGGAAAAAATTCCTGAGGACTTCATTATCTATGCAAAACATGGGCTACTATTTATTTTCACACCCCTAGTTACGAAAAATATCTCATGAAACTTATTATATTGTTAGGTTTGACTAGGTTGGTTCACTCCCACATAAGAAACGAGATAATAACTAAAATTATACTTTTTAAATAATTCTTTCAATGTTTTCTTAAACTGTTGGGAACATAAAAGTTAATATCCGAAACCAGGTTTAATTTCTCAATGCATTTTCAATGTTCAAGCTGCCACTTTACTTAATAATTAAGGTTAATGTTTATATAGCTAAACTGCTGATAATATAGAGCTGGATACACAGGCCTAGAGGCCTCTTCCAGATCAATGACTGAGTTAGAATGTCAGCTAGAAATGGTAAGAAGTACTGTCAAGGACACTATTATAAAGTGCGTAAATATGTACTTTCACAATCCCATTTCTTATGTGTCACCATTTATTCCCATCTGAATGGGGGGTGGGCACACCGGTAATATTTTAGTTATGAGGAATAACAGAATATGGCTCTTTTATATAAATAGAACCCCCGGCTAGGGAGAACGCATTCCCCTAGGTGAGGTTAAATTAGGTTAGGACGCACCAAAAATGTATTCTTTCGACAGTTATAATCCCCTCTTCTAAAAATGTACCAAAATAAGTACATGAAGACGCCCCTTCCTAAACCTACTTCTTGAACTCGGTGCTGAAAAAGCTTCCTGACGCAGGATCAGCCGAATAATCCACATCTACTGACGGAGGTCTTTCCCCACTGTAGGACCCACCGCTAGTCGCCATCACCACCCTTTTCAGGTTAATTAGTTGCTTAATAAGTGTTTAGTTAAAGGTAATTATGTATTTCTTCCTCAGTCTTGACGGCTGACAACTTGACAGTCAGTATTGCTATTTATTGTTTACATTTTCTTGCTAGTTTTGGCTATAAATAGCTGATATTATAGCTGTTTAATTTATTTCCTTTCGAGTTGACACAAAAATTTGGATGTTGGAATAAAACTGTTCGTATTAGCTAGACTAAAGAGTACAAACATGGTTTTTGGAACTATGCAAAGAAAGAAGGAGGAACAACTAGAAAAGACAGTGTGGAAAGTAGAGGTAAGGGGAGTATAGCCGTATGGACGACCTAGAGTCCCAGAGTGAAATGAACGGAAGGGGTGAAAAGAGTATTGGATGCACGTGGTACGTCAGTGGAACATAGAAGAGTGAGTGCAAGAGATAAGGATGAATGGAGAGAGATTGTGAATAAGGTGACGCGGGTCAAAGGGATTTTCCGCACCTGCTCTGTGCTGTAAATTAAGTCGAGGGGAGCTGAGGATAATGGAGCACGTTAGTTGGACCTCGTGGCAGAAATCCTTCATATTTACCGTAAGCATGACCCATGGTTTTAGAGTGATAGCGACATTTTGTTCCTAAGGATCTAAGCGGAGTGAATTGGCTTTCGGTGACTATATAAGTGCTTTGACTCAGCCACTTTCTTTTAAAGGGATTTCAACTATTGTACATACAGTATACTCTATTGGCATTAACTTCTACTTGGTATAATATATATTATAAGTTGGGTAATATCATTAATTAAAAAGAAAATGATCAAATTATATGTTTCTACGCAAATATTATCATATTTTCATGTCAAAATAATATCATATATGGCATAAATATAACGAAGCACGATTATTTCCACCAAACTTGAATAAAATCGCCAAACTTACTCAGCGTTTGCAATAATGCAAAGCAATTTTGTTCACAATGACAAGTCACCTGAGATTCACGTTCTTCTTCTTCTTAATATTGCTAAGACGATATTCCCATTATATATATTTATTTATCAAGTACTGTACACAATGCACACATATAAAGACAGTCATGGTATCTGCTAACTGAATGATAAATTCATTATCATTTAGTGGTAAATTATGGGAATCAG
>JAXCGZ010004448.1:5000-47947 GCA_037179515.1 Halocaridina rubra
TATATATATATATATAAATTTGAAGTTATTGGAAAGCTGCATATTTCATCCATTAACTTCAAAAGTTTAAAACTATAACATAAAAGGAGTTTCAACGGTGGTTTATTGTCTAAATTGCTTCGCCTCAACCTCCCTCTTATACCGCAAATTCTGTCTAGAAAATGAATTTAGTTAAATACATCACGTCTAAAGAAGTCTGGAAATTCATCAAACAAACTAAAGAGCTCTTTTGGGGTAACTAATTACACACAATTACACAAAGTATTTCATGTCATTAATAACACATTTATATTCACTTATTCAGTCTTATTATCTCTTATGGAATTTCATCTCACATGCTAAATAGACAGTCATTATTATTACAATGGGAATCATTCAAAGTACAGATCAAATATCGCTTATTAAACGAATACAAACTTAAAAGAAAGGAAGAGAGCCATTTGCTAATGAGAGGAAATGAGGAATTAAAGGGATGGGCGAGGAAAACAAAAAAAATAATAATGGTGCAATTAAAACATTCCAGTAATGACATACCATAACGAATGAATACAAACTATCCGGATACGATATATTGTAATTGTATCGTTAGTAGAACATCTTTAAATACTTAAACAATTACAAAATAAAATTTCAACTTCAAGAATTATGATATTTTTATCTTAAAACGAATCTCCAAGTCTTGAGGATTAAAAATAAAGCTTAATTATGGAATATGTTAAAATCTAAATTCTTGTTATGAGCCGTTCCTGGGGCATATTACAGAATTAGAAACTCAATAATCAAATTAAAATTAGTTAATTATAACACCATTTTCAATGTTTAATTTAGATCATCTAATGCCAGACTGACTGACTGACAAGCACGCAGTACGATAGACAAACTATGGCCGTTATGACTTAACTACAATAATAAGTAAAAATAAAATGTTAAGCGAACCCTGCAATACAGAGAAATATGCCTAGGATAATAAACCTAGGATACCATATTGTTAGTTAGCTAGCCACACACAAATGGATTTTGTAAACGCTTCTGACGCGGTTCTGTGTATAGCTAGCCATACACAGAACCGCGTCAGAAGCGTTTACGAAAGCCATTGGTGTGTGTCTAGCTAACTAACAATATGGTATCCTAGGTTTACATTGTTTTAAGAAATCGGGCCTCAATCTACATGCCTGAGAATATGAGAGGGAAGAATCATTCATTCTTGCGAGATAAACAGCTATCTCATTTTCAACAATCCATTCTCAAGCAACACATAACCGAACATATGTACACTGTTTAACTATCTATCCATCATTCAATCTATCTATCTATCTATCTATCTATCTATCTATCTATATATATATATATATATATATATATATATATATATATATATATATTAGATAAAAAGACAGACTGAAAGATATATATATATATATATATATATATATATATATATATATATATATATATATATATATATATATATAGATAGATAGATAGATATGAAAAGATTTAAAAAAAATGGTGATACCTATAAATTTATCCATAAAAAACTGCATATTAACGTTCACAGAAACTTGAGGAGAAGAGAGAGAGAGAGAGAGAGAGAGAGAGAGAGAGAGAGAGAGAAGAGAGAGAGAGAGAGAGAGAGAAATTATACAAAAAAAGTGGGTCGAGGAGGGAGGGGTAGGTCAAGCGAGTGGAAGAGTAGTCGTACCAGCGACATCGTCATCCTCACTTCCAAGGTTTCCGTTATGGCAGGTCTAGACGATGGGCCGGTTGGGGGGGGGGGAAAAGTTGGACCCAAAGGGCTGGGGGAAACGGAGGGGGGTTATTTTGTGCAGCAGCATACCTGTTGGGTCAGGGGTCGCAGTTTAGGAAAGACGAAATGCAGCAGCGAAAGAAGACAGAGGTTACAACAAAAGTAGGTGCATCTAGTGAGAAAATAATGATAAGTAGTAGGTAGTAAAATAAATATAAACAAAATGTTTGTAAATGAAAGTACTTAGGTATAAAAAGGTATTCAAAACAAATTACTACTACATAATTTCTAAATCATAAGGACCTCTACATCAGAAGTTTATATACACATGATAAATAATACAATCAGAGCCTCTGACAAGATATCCGTGACCAAACCAAAACCTTTAAAGGTAAAGAAGGGTTACAAGGTGATATTTACAATACATTCTCAGAGAGTAGCGTGGAAGAGAAGTCAGCGGTAACGAGGTGGTTCTTGCATCACAGGTTATATACCCAGAACTGCACGAGGTCACAATGACAAAGAGCGGTCAAGAACCCTAAAAGCCATCTATGGCTCACAACAACTGTATGTGCGTAAGTGCGATAAAGAAAACAACACCAGCATTAGATCATATTTATAAATGGAGTATGTAATATTACATGTACTTATACTTTAAAATATATATTTACTTTCATAATTTTTGGAGAGAAATCAGCTTCCATGCTCTAGCGCGATTAGAAGTAAAAAATATGGAATGAATATTTGTAAAGTATATTATATTAGTAATGGTTCCAGAGTTAACGGTAATAGTATAAAAGTAGTTATCGACTGTGCTATCAGGCATATGAGATTAAATGATCCAGTTCTTAACCACTTAATGTATAGTAAAAAAAAATGCACAACGCTCTATACAGATCATGAAATCAACTATAGAAACACAAAAGCAAGTTGTCGTTACAGTGATGAGAATCTTACATGTAGGTTGATAAAATCTTATTTATATTATCATAGTTTTTTTTTCATATCTTCGCTACACTATTGAATTGTATACATTAGTTCTTGAAAAGAAATGTTTCGTCTTAAATACCTATCTAAATTATAAATGGGAATAGATACACGTCCAACCTCTATATTCTATATACACAGACCTCGAGTCATATGCTTAATTTAAGGCGTAGGCATTTTTAAATGCTTATTACCACAGTGTTAAGCATCCTTAAATACCAGGGTTAATTTTCAATAAGGATAATTTAAAGCAACAGAAGACTATTAAATCTCTCACCATGTAAAATTCTACCACAACATAAACAACATACAATAAAATGGTCAAGATGCCCAGTGCCCGTGGACTTGCGGTCAAGTCCATTGGAGCGAAGGTAATGCGAGGGGGTAAATGGCGAACGCTGCCCCGGGAAAACCTTAAGGCTAAAACTGATTTAGTAAGGAGATAGAGAGGCAAAGAAGCTTAGAATGGAATGACAATCAACAGGGAAGTTGCAGGTTTTTTGTTAAGGTAACACAGGCAGCAGAGGTTAGAAGCCGAAGGGAGAGGAATGTAGATGGAAGCCTGGAATGGAGAGGTCATTTCACCAGCTGGAAAGTTAGAAAACTTAACAATCAATGCCACGAGGGAAGGCGCTATTTCATGACACTAAAGTCAAAGATATACATAAACACGGTCAGTTGAAAGAGAAAGGGAACATTACAACCAGAGTGAGAGGGTAATGTTATGAATGCACACTGGAATAATCGTGAGTGAGAGGGCAATGTCTGGAATGCACATCAAAATATTATGACGCAGTGAGAGGGCATTCTCAGAAGTCCAGATGACAATGAGCCTACGGTGGGGAAATCATGAAGTATGCAAATCGATTTAATTCTTCATTCTATCGTCTTCTACTCACACAAGAGAATATGCATATGCATTTTGCTAAATGAAAACCATTACAAGAGTTTCACCAAAGCATGATAAATACATAATAAGACAGACTCTCTCTCTCTCTATCTGTCTATTCTTGCTCTAATTGGCAATCGCAGGCAGCTCAGGTGAAAGTACAAAAATACAAAACATGAAGTCATGGGGTTTTAGGGAGAATTTTCGTCATCCCCTGAAAGATAAAATTGACAGCTCGCAGCTCAGTGCCTCAGAGCTCGCTTCACGTTGATATAGATTATTTAGGATTTTGAATCTCATCGGTAGCTATAATCTCCTCAAAGAAAATCCTTGGCAATGGAGATCCTAGCATGCTATCATCTGTCAATTTAAAATCCTAAGTAAGTAACCGCTTAGAGGCAAGAAATCAGCGGGGAAACAGTGGCCATACCATACAAGAATAGAAAGATTATATATATATATATATATATATATATATATATATATATATATATATATATATATATATATATATATTATATATAATTTTGCAAGTTATACAAAATTCACACACTTAACGTCGAAGTGCACTCAAAATCGATGAGTACACAAAATGATCCTACGTCGATCAAATATTCGAACAGTTAATAACACATTCACAAGTGTCCACTTACGGATACAGGCACTCCATGAGGTGTTCTGATTAATATCTGTCATTATAATGACAATTAATAACACATTCACAAGTGTCCACTTACGGATACAGGCACTCCATGAGGTGTTCTGATTAATATCTGTCATTATAATGACAGATATGAATCGGAAATAAGTTATGCTATTCCGAAACAGAAAATAATTTTATTAGAACATTCGCACTCAATAATACGGCAATATCCAGCTAGCAAGTACAATAAAGTTAAATGCTACTTATATCCACGGTACTTTTCAATATACTGACAGTAAGAATGAAATCACAATACCCTTTGGTATTAAATGCAATTTTATGTAATTTTAGGCACATACAGGAATTACCACAAAATTATGGCTTTAAGAGCAAATGTTAAGCTAACCATACCTGCATACTATTTCATTAGCTAGTGTCATCAATTAAAAAAGTCATTTCAAGGTTATCTAAATAAAAAAAATAGCTATGTAATAAATTTTATCAAAATCTATATATTCAATGACCGTGATAATTAAGGGAAGAAACTAACGGAATATTCAACTCCTGAATACACAAACACACACACACACACACAAACTCATAGGACTTAAAGAGCATTGAATATCGCAATGACACGAAAATTATCAAAAGAAACATTCTAAAATAATACGTAATCAGCAATTCAAAAGTTCCTCCCCCCAACCAAGTCAATGTATTAGAATCACTTATCCATCTAATATATCTTACATATGTCTTTAATAATAATAATAATAATAATAATAATAATAATAATAATAACAATAATAATAATAATAATAATAATAATAATAACAATAATAATCATCATCATCATAATAATAATAATGTGGTTTTTCCGATTTTACGTCACGGACTCCCTTTTCTACTAAGGGCTAGGGTGGTTACCTCCCTGCGAAGGACTTGTTTTGGCAGATGAAATCGTTACCCTGAGTGCATGCCCTTGCTAACCTCATACCGTGACGGGGCGCGAACCCTCGACCTGACGCCTCAGAGTCGCGGACGCTACCGTTTGAGCCACGGCGACTAATAATAATAATAATAATAATAATAATAAAAATAATATGTAAATGTATGATATAAAAACCACTTAAATATTTGCTTGATCTTCGAGATTTATTTCCTCAGTGATTCACTCCTTAAAACAGGTCAATTTAATCTGACTTCAGTCGAACTCAAGAAACTAACTCGAATTAGACAACATTGTCAGCACACGGCACATTCCAAAATAAGTACCCTGCAAATTTACATGCCATAAATCAAACAACAATCAACATATCTTACCTATGCATCAACATAATGATATTAGGTCTAAAATATTCTAACATAAAATATGACGGCTCAGACAATGAAGACTAGCTTCAAGGCCATCTCTGGATTCAACAACTGCTGAAGCTAATAAAGTTATCTATACAAAGGTCGAACCAGATCAACACCTCCGAGAGCTTAAGAAGATATAACGTTTAGGAATTGCTGCTACGAAAGCAAGTGTTCTATTTAATAGCACCGAGTGGTCGTGTCCCTGCACAGATTGCTGTTCACAAGATACACTTCAGTAAGCAACACCAGCCATTCTTACCAATCACAAATGAAGCCAGTACAATCCTGAAACAAAGGCTCCGCAAGAGTTACGGGATAGGTGTGCAGAGCGACAATAAACACGTGACGAAACAACAGTTACGGCGGCTATTCGACCGGGTAACAAATACTCATTTGTGGCGAGTGTTGGAAATGTTGAGAGTCATTCTTAATACTCCATGTGGTGGTGTATTCACTGGCCTACTCCTTCAACCCATGTTGTAAAAGCTTGTTGTCTGTTTCCTCCGTCAAACGCTACCCCTCACGCAACTTCGTGACTCGCCTTAGTATGCACTTTCTCTCTTTGACGAGCTTTTCTTTCTCATACAGTATTTTTTTCTAATAACTTTCCCTGAAATACATTTCCTTGAATTTCTTTTTAGGATATTAATATTGCTTCTTACATATCCACCTTCATAAAAATTTATGTAATGGTTTATTATTAGAGAGTATGCATAACAAAAACAAAAAACAAAAAACTATTTACTGGCAAAAGAACCCAAAGTAGCCTCATTCCAATGAACTTCACAGACATGTCTAAGAAAATCCAATCAAGAGTTTTATAAGCTCCATCGCCAACTCCATTCCTATACTTCACACTCGCCACTCACATCCACACTTCCATTTCCATTCCACAGCCCAAAATTATTAATTCCTATAATGTAGTATGCAATAAGAATTTCCACTTCCTTAGATATGGTAGTTCATATCACGAGTCAAAGAAAAAAAACCGATACGAGACGAAAACTTAGTTGTGAAAGCTCCATCATCTTGAGTTTGAGGATGCAAATGACTTCTCTAAACCTATCACAAAGACACCAAATAGTCACTCATAAGCTTGTTCAAAGATTTAGAACAGCTTCCCCATCTTTCTGTACTGATACTAATACTGTCTCATATAGATGCTGCTCTTGTACTTCCTGGTCAAATGTTACACCTGTTCCTCATTTTCCAAGTCTTTTATAGTCAAGAAAGTAAGTCCTTTTCCTAAAGACCAGCTCTGCATTCGCATAAAACTAAACATAAATTGACGATGTTTTAGAAGGAAAAAGTACTTGACAAACTGCCATACTGGTACACACGCTATGAGCAATAAATACTATAAGAAATCGCATCAGTGTAAATGGAATCTTTCAAAAAATGTTTCACTTTATGACATTATCTTATTGAGAGAGAGCGCGATATATATATATATATATATATATATATATATATATATATATATATATATATATATATATATATATATATATATATATATATATATGAATCATTTTACCCCGACCGGGACTTGAACCTAGGATATATAATTACTATGCCAAGGCGCTACCAACTACACCACATGATTCATGTTTTCACACATGGTAATGTGCTTATTTGATTGTATATATATATATATATATATATATATATATATATATATATATATATATATATATATATATATATAGAGAGAGAGAGAGAGAGAGAGAGAGAGAGAGAGAGATTATTTTTTTATTTTATTAATTTATTGCGCCAAGGCGTCAGACATTACATGAGTTCATACAAATAATGCTTCAAATGGATACAAAACAAAGAATAGAACATAGTTTACAGGGAGGTGTACACATTGATAAAACATTGCTGCATACTAACACACAACTCACAGTATGGCAGCACACAGTACATTATATACAAAAGTAAAGCTATGCACAAACAGAATTATACAGCAACATACAGAAAATATATGTATAATTCAATATAATTAATGGCCACCAAAGTGAGGATAACGAGCAAGAATAACATCAAGGTTGTCATCATTAAGTAAAAATGAGCAGATCTGTATTAAGTTCTGACCTCGTGGTAAAACATCTCTCACTGTGGGGCACTGAAGACAATAGTGGTCAAGAGTGTTCGCATTAGGACGGTCGCATAATTTACAGGAGGTGTACTGTGGCATATCTAGAGTGAGAGAGAGAGAGAGAGAGAGAGAGAGAGAGAGAGAGAGAGAGAGAGAGGAGAGAGAGAGAGAGGAGAGAGAGAGAGAGAGAGAGAGAGAGAGAGAGAGAGAGAGAGAGAGAGGAGAGAGAGAGAGAGAGGAGAGAGAGAGAGAGAGAGAGAGAGGAGGAGAGAGAGAGAGAGAGAGGAGAGAGAGAGAGAGAGAGAGAGAGAGAGAGAGAGAGAGAGAGAGGAGAGAGAGAGAGGAGAGAGAGGAGAGATGAGAGAGAGAGAGAGAGAGAGAGAGAGAGAGAGAGAGAGAGAGAGAGAGAGAGAGAGAGGAGAGAGAGAGAGAGAGAGTCTTCCTGAAGAGTAAAAATCTTTACAATGGTTATTGAGAAGAAAAAAAAAAACAATGCCAGAAGGACTTGAAATACCTTCATGTATTCTCAAACCATGATCCGTACCCTAAGAGTCACAATGATGAAATAAATTCTACTATTATGAAATATACCAAAGTTGTCCCGATAAATGTCGGTAGAATTAGAATTTACAAAACGGATCATCGCGTCGTAGTGATCTGAAGTACAATTTTACTTTATAAAGTATCACGAGACAGAGAATATCTAAGAAGAAACATGAGTAATTCTATCGATAAGATTTTCGTATTATCAACACAACAGATTTATGAGAATAATCACATAAAGTTTCCCCCTGACGAAGAATGACAGCCTTTCTCTAAAAACCTTGGCACAATAACTTTTACCATGCAAACATACAATAGATTGTCTTTTGTTGTATATGCTAACAGTGCCATTGTGTCACAATCAGAACGCTCTCAAAAGAAGACAGCTTAGGCATTTTACTGGCTAATGATAATTATAATTATTAAGCTGCATAACCAGTTACCCAACTGTCGCTGTCAGATGTCTATGTATGCAACAAATAACCTTAAATATATATTGTTAAGCATTATTAAATGCTGACATATCTCACATCACTGTTCAACGATAAAGTAACAGTGTGTGTGACTGACTATAGGAATTTGATATGTGATAAATTTCTGAAGATATATAATTACCAACAGCACTCCAAGTCATCGGTTAAATAAAGGCAGTCTACCGCTTTGAGTTATAATAATTTGCATAGACTCTCCTTACATACGAATAATTGCCATAAGAGCGAAAATGTGCTTCATCATTACTCCAAATTACCTGAAATCGGTCAAAATAGCGGAACCTGATGAAACGAGAAAGGTGCGGGGGAATTAAAGTGAGATGGGGAGAGAATAATTGGACTATGCACGCCTAAATGAGGCAAAAACTACGATGATAATATCGGGCCCTGCGTTGCTTTATAAATACTTCACAGAGTTGTACATGTAGCAAAGTGTAATAAGAAAAAAATTAAACTTACAACCGTAAGAATTTCAATACATCAGCTGAAATAAAGCGAAGACTGTTTCACGATAAAGGCGCTAAGCATAGAAAGAGGCAGGATATAATATCATTGCCGCACCCATGCAGACAAGTCTTCTCCAGCCACAAACACCAACATTGACACATGAAACAATCCTCCTCATATTCTATAATTGATCTAGAAGAGACAAAATAGAAAACGTCTCTCTCTCTCTCTGCGTTCCTATCACAATATGCTCTAAGCAGTGAAAACATACAAGTAAATGTGTGTGTGTGTGTGTGTGTGTGTGTGTGTACTGCATAAAGCACCTATTACGAGGTAAATTTAAACACATACGTCACCCCCCCAAAAAAAAAAATATATGGCATTACTCTTATCTCAGATCAGAATATATTTATCTCCAGCCAACCCACAAAGACTCTCATGGATTAATAACCTACCATCACGCTTCTGAATTGCAAATGACTGCATTGTGCTTGCACGAACACATCCCCCCCCTCCATTCACATTCTCTCCCTCAGTGCCAATGCTTCTTTTCACAGGAGGTTAAAAGAATACTTGAACTGCTAACGTTGGTGCCTTAGTTTTAGCATGATGAAAAGATATGGAAGCAGTCACCATATTGAGGAAATGAAAACTAGTCGAGCTACAGGAATAATGAGGGGGAGAAACAACACCGACATTGATAAAAAAAAAAAAAAAAGTTGAGGGAAGAGAAATTCACTTGATTAGTTTAATGCACGTGATCTGAGCATAAAAAGAGGTGGATCATCTAGTAATGCACGAATAAAAAATAATCCTCGTAATCATTTGATTTTTTTCTACAAGTATGCACATACATCAAAATAAAGAATCATCTATTATAAGCACTTGATACATTACAAATATTAACGATTGGTTATTTATAAATACAATAAATATATCTGTAAGTTTCTAATGTGCGTACAGAGGCTAAATATTACAAAATACAGGAAAAATACAATCTTATTTTTTGACACTTTTCAAACCCGATTACCTTTTAGATCTTTTCATTTCTATTTCCTCTTCCTACATGTTTTATGTGCCCCCGAAAGACATCGTGTCTCCTCTTGGAAGGAGGTCTTCAGTGGCAGGAAATCATGTGCAACCTCTTCATGAAATTGAGAGAGAGAGAGAGAGAGAGAGAGAGAGAGAGAGAGAGAGAGAGAGAGAGAGAGAGAGAGAGGATAATTTATCGAACTGCCAACCACGCACAACCATCGAGAGAGAGAGAGAGAGAGAGAGAGAGAGAGAGAGAGAGAGAGAGAGAGAGAGAGAGAGAGAGAGAGAGAGAGAGAGAGAGAGAGAGAGAGAGAGAGAGAGAGTTAATGCAGAAATCAAAATGCGTAATATTACACGGTCTTGCAATCATGGCATGCCTGAATAGTCACTAATATAAAAGAAAATTTTCTAAAAAAAAATAATGTATTATTATTAATTACCTCATAAGCGATATTAAATGAGCTTCTTCGAAGTAATCAAACATACCCACAATAGACAAATGAAGCTAAAAATAAATTATCATTCAAGCTAACTGCATTCTCCAGTAGGATAGAATGAGGCATTTGAACATCATTCAATCCTCTCTTACATTCCGGATGATTCCGTGCCAATTATGGAGGGAGGGAGGGATTGACCATCCTATGCTGCTCACCAATCCATTTTAGTCGCCTCCTACAAAACGTAAATAATAAAGAGACAGACGGTCTATCCTCTCCTATCTTACTGTCTAGTAATAAATAAATAAATAAATATACACACACATACACTATGCTGCAATATTACAAATACTCTAATATGAGCTTCCCTATAAAATCGATATTTCACTGGGATGCTTTAGTGAACAATGGACAGAAGAAAAAGTTTACGAATCTTCAAAGGTCAAACTCTACTAGGGAACCTGTTGAAGTTTATATATATATATATATATATATATATATATATATATATATATATATATATATATATATATATATATATATATATATATATATATATATATATATATATATATATATATATATATATATATATATCACCTATAGCCTGATAGTGTATATCTTAATTTAGACTATTCATATTTCTCTGTCTTGACAAAAAGGGTCTTGTTAAAAAGATGAAACGTCCGAGAGACTAATATCAACAGCATAGGCGTCAGATACGGGAAAGTAGCCAAAACTGCCACTACGTCTCCCTCCACCCCACCCCACCCCTACAGGCCAGAAGGTCCCCTTTTCTCGTTAACCCAGACGCAATCAATAAAGATTCTGCAAGTGTAACCAGGCCAAAAATCCATTTGGAATGTAGGATGATTAACAGGCATTTCATTATCGTCGACACAAAATACCGACTGAAGTCGTATCACCAGTTTAAAATATTTTCCAGCCTTATCTCTTCCATCATTCATAAACAGCTTCCCTCTCTTCCAAAAAGGGGGGTAAAAAATAAAGGGCAGTTTATCACCACGTCAGGTATACATGACTGAGGTTTCCTGAGGAGACGATGTTTATGTGCATCCATGTAACCGTAGCGCAGTGCCCGTAGAAAACTGAATTTAGGAACTTTTAAAATGAATAGTCGCTGATATATAAGGACCTATATCTGCCTTGCCCTTAACCTTTTTCTTTTCCTTCGTCTTGGTATTTTCTCGTGCCCGGGCCTTTATTGATGAGGGCAGTTTCTGCCTATCCCGGTGTCACACTCTTAAAAAAAAAACTAATCATAGGGGGGACATTATTTTTAATTGAATAATAAGAGAAGATTTTTATTAGTCCTCTATGGTCACTTTGCTCTGTAGACATAATTCGCTCCTGGCAGTTATGAAAAGACATGAAAAAACTTAAAATATTTTGTGGACTCCTTATAAATACAAACAGTATGGAGAACGCCAACAAAACTGTAGCTTACAAAACAAAAAATGAAAACGATTGAGGAATAAATGTAATTCAACACTTTAATCCAATATGTAATAATTAACTTTCAGAGAATTAGGAGTATTATCTGCATGCACGCACATTCCCAGAAAGATGAAAAAAATAAAAGTGCCTTTCCTAATACTAGCAGCTTAAAATTCATTCTTCCAGTATTGAGTTGATCTCTGAATTGATCAAATCGACAATGTAGAGAAAGAATGTACCTTGCAATCTCAATGCATCATTAAAAAAAAAGTTATTTAGAAAGACGGGGTGGGGAGGACCAAGGGCTGGTAATTCTATTCAATTGAAAGTTTTTTACAACAAAGAAGCCACTCGAATATTGCTTGAATGGCTACTAAAACACACACACACTGGTTGTTACCATATTACGATGAAGAGCAAGAATCATAGCTTTAGGTAGTTAACTGCAGTACGTGGAAGATCTTCCAAGTGAACTGGTTTGCGGTTACACCAATCTTCCTCTACTTCTAAACTCTTCCATCTCAAAAAAAAAAATAAATTGTTAAGATAAAAAATATGAGAATGCATATAACAATTCTATAACTCGCATTTTTTCATATTAAAAATATGTTTGTGCTTTGAATGGATCTATATAGTATGGCTTTTTAATAAGTAATAAATAGCAAATTTATTATTCTTAATTAAACTAACAATATAACGTAGATATTCTCAGCACTATTTTTCGTTTCTATCAATATTTTCCCCGGATAACTTCCATTTCTAGGTATAAATTTACTTTATCATACGGTTAGCATACCGGACCTCATCACGATATATTGCATGAGAAAAACACTTCTCAAGAAATAAAACAATATCGACAAGGATAAGAACCTCATTACTACTAAAAAAGACGCCAATGAAATTTTTCAGGTAATCCACATCAAATATATATAAATAAGGGAATCAATAACTCGACCAACCTAAATCGTCAGCCTGCCGCTGATAACAATGGTTCGTCAACCACAGAACCGGAACTTCCACCTTGAGTTTGATTCCGATTTCACTCAAATTGCAGATCTGCACAACTATACCGCTTCATGAGACATCTCAGTTAAATATATATTGATAACAATATCAAGGCAATCGGAAGTTAACTATTATGGAATCTACAGCAGCACAGTTGAGAAATGTGTAAGATGTCTCGCCAAATAGTGTACTTTAAACTTTTCCCTTTTCTTGGCGTTTCTGACTAGCAGTTAGTGTTACTCCTTTAGTAAATGAGATCCTCTTTAAGATATTTTTCCTCTAGTGGAAGTCGTTGGGTCTGCATACTCCCTGTGGCCTAAAGGCCACAGGGAGTATGCAAACACAACGACTTCCACTAGAGGAAAAATATCTTAAAGAGGATCTCATTTACTAAAGGAATAACACTAACTGCGAGTCAGTAACACCAAGAAAAGGGAAAAGTTTAAAGTACACTAAATGGCAGGACATCTTACACATTCAGTTAAGAAAAATATATAGCCTGCAAGTAAGAGAAATTAAAGATTCATTAAAGCCCTTTGGGGTAAAAACTGGCAACAACGTCAAGATTTACACACGTGAGTAGACACACAGACCTTCACACTACTCTCTCATCATGTTGAAAAGGTAAGTAATATTCTCTCTCTCTCTCTCTCTCTTATTCGGAAGAGTAAACTTCTAATATTTCCTTGACCTAATAATTTGATTATTTACATATAATTATGATGTTAAGAAGACTTATAATTAAAAAAAAAAAATCTCGCGTCACTGTACATGCATATTGGAATAAGATTGTGATAATAAAAATGTTTGTTTGAATACAGATACGCTCTAAAATAATTCAGCTTTAATAAAGAGAGAAAATATAGGGTATACGTGTATTTTTCCCCGCTACACGGCTCAGTATATCGTAATAAATAATTAAATACCTTCGGAGATATAAAAAGCTGCATCAGGCAGTCGAGTCTGGAACATCTTGAAAACGAGAAATGCAACACTCACTGACTCACACATTCACACATAAATATGAAGGCACGCAGGCTTGCACACAACACCACCACACACGACATGCCACGAAACTGGTGCCAGAAATACGCAATCTCAGTTATGATGAGAGGCTGAGGGAATTAGACTTACCATCACTCGAAGCTAGAAGAGTGAGGGGGGATATGGTGACAGTCTTTAAATTCCTTCATGGTTATGATAGAGTGGATAGGGATCGATATTTTGATATGGCTGGCTCTAGAACTAGAGGTCATAGTTTGAAGGTTCGTAAGAAAACTTCTTTGCAGGATGTAAGGAAATACTTTTTCAGTGTAAGAGTAGTTGATAATTGGAATTGGCTAAGCGAGGAGGTAGTTAATGCTATCTCAATCCATAGTTTTAAGGACAGGTATGATAAGTATCACTAAGTATAAAATGGAAGCGATCA
Source organism: Halocaridina rubra (assembly GCA_037179515.1). Classification (NCBI taxonomy): domain Eukaryota; kingdom Metazoa; phylum Arthropoda; class Malacostraca; order Decapoda; family Atyidae; genus Halocaridina; species Halocaridina rubra. The sequence goes on from JAXCGZ010004448.1 coordinate 19,566, forward strand.
GGAGACGGGAAGATACGAGCTTTGTGCTCTTTCCCGTAAACACAATTAGGTAATCACACACACACACACACATATAATATATATATATATATATATATATATATATATATATATATATATATATATATATATATATATATATATATATATATATAATTTTTTTTTTTTTTTTTAAACCCCGACCAAAAATCGAACCTATAGCACACTACAAATGATATTATATGCTTTAAGTTCAAATCCTGATCAAGAGGGGTAATATATATTTTTGTACAAATCATCACCTATGTGCGTGTGCGGACGCTTTAATAAATAAAGATGAGGATATAAGTATTACATTATCGATTTACCTAACCTAAATTGAAACTTACAGCTTACAACTTATCAGTGTTATTAAGGACGGTGGAAGGAGATATACTATTTTTTTATGTAACTGATTCAAGGTCATTAGCCTTGACGTTTACGGGAAAAATTCACGAATTAATTATTAATTGATCTGTGCCTTCAAGGACTTAGAAGCCCGATTTCTTAAATAATAATAATAATAATAATCCACACGGGATTGGACCCTATTACTTTTGAGAATTCTATGCCTACATCAACACCGAATATTCTTGGATATTCGTTGCACGTTTTCTTATCCCTTCACATCCGACGTCACAATACTCCACATCTCCGTTTCTCTTCATGTTTTCTTTGTGCCCAGGCCCGATGAGGGCAGATTTATTTTTTTTTCTTTTGGCCCGTCCTGGTGTCTAAAAAAAAAAAAAGCCATGAGCTTCTGCCACAAAGCCAATCCCGGAATTAAAAGTAAGAAATGAACTCGCGATTTTGAATAGGTTATAGAGAAGCTAACGCTATTTTGTACATACATCGAGCGAATTTAAATGTACATATCTTAACTCGCCTTTTAGTGATATTCTGCAGCTCTATAACCTCGCGTTTACTAAGCTTACATAAATTTGAACATTAAATAACACTTGTAAACCAGTTTGGTGACAGAAGCTTGACTTTAGAATTTACGTTCTCCTAAGTCTTTAGATCGAATCTCGTGTGGGGTCATTTGTTTACATTATTTGTAAGTGTTTTACTTGCTGCTGCTGCTGCTGCTGCTACTACTACTACTACTACTACTACTACTACTACTAATAATAATAATAATAATAATAATAACATTGCAAGTAGAGCATAATGCATAAAAAATAAAAAATGAAAAACAATAAAAATAATGATGGAAAACGTTGTTGTTCCGCAATATCAAGTAATTGACAGTTCCAAATGTTCTATTTTGTAGTGCAGGGTGTTTGTCGGTCCATAAGGTAATTAATCCCTTGTTAATAACTATAAAAACAATGACTAATGTAACCTTTCTTGTCTTCCTCGCTGCAATAGGCAACACAATGCAGTAGCATCGGCAACATGGATAGACACGCACATTAACACAATCTTTTTTTTTTATTTAAACGTTTATTTTCATTTTCTACTAATTTACTGGTTCATTTGGGCTAAGTATATTATGACCATAACAATAATTACTTCACCTCCAACTTTTGGGATTCCAAACTGCATTTGTGTCCAATTCAATAATAATATCACACCAAGTCTAATTCAGATAAGTGTTATTTACAAAGAAAGAAAAGCAAAATTTTGAGGGATGAGCACAAAACATTTGCAACGTGTTAATTTCAATCACAATTTTCAATAAGTCTGTCACGACTTGTTAAGTAATTTTGGTTGGAAAAAAACCAACCCCTGCGAAGACGATGATCATGCACGAATTCGAACTGACATTTAAGAGCCGGCAGTTCATTTCAGTATTATTTCAGAAAGCTGTTGATTTTGTGTCGAAGAGGCTCTTTGCACGTTCAAACTACGAAAAGAGAAAGTGTAAATAGGATTGTTATATGGGTCTCCTCACCCAATAACGAGGTTTTCAGTCAACGCTGTCAACGACAGAGTGGTGAGGCACGAACACACTAAGTGATATAAACCGCCCTCAGCCAACGTTCGAAGCACACTAGAGCTGAGCCGAGGCCAACACGCCGATGTTCATCACCTCACTTCGTCTTTAGGTCGTGCTAAAGACAGTTGCCAAATAAGCATTTTCTGTGTCATGCAATCTCGTTCCAGCCTTTAGAAAGACGTACCGATTAATTTTGAGTAACTATAGTGTCTTCTTATTACAACATCTGGGTGTCATCGGGTTCAAAGCCAATACATATTTCCCAGATTTTGGGTTTGCCATCATCCTACCATACACAGGTCATCATCTATGGCCAAGTGCCAAAAGTATCCAAGAGCCAGCCTCACTACGACTTTATTGTACTTCTACTGGCTAATGACACTCGTAGACATAACTACTACTGATATACTCACATATAAATATTAAATTACGATAGTAAACACGAAACAACAGTGAAATAAATAATAAAAAAGAGAACATGTCTGCCACCACATTTTGAACGTGATAGTGCAGTCTTTCCACAAGACATCGATCTAATACGTCGCCTGCTCACCCCGCTGCCAAAGGTACGATAATACTCACACCATCATGATGCTGACCTCTGCGCTCTCCAACTTTCATTAATCATAATAATAATAATAATAATAATAATAATAATAATAATTGGGCTACAACATCCCCAAAAACATTTTGTTGTATTGCTTTACTTTATATATATATATATATATATATATATATATATATATATATATATATATATATATATATATATATATATATATATATATATATATATATATATATATATATATATATATATATATATATATATATATATATATATATATATATATATATATATATATATATATATATATATATATATATATATATATATATATATATATATATATATATATATATATATATATATATATATATATATATATATATATATATATATATATATATATATATATATATATATATATATATATATATATATATATATATATATATATATGGCTACGTAAGGATATTGAAAGAAATTTTGAGATCGTTAGCACTTTCAAGTTTATTAACTATCTTCAAATTTCTGTTGATAAGTAATAAACTTGAAAGTACTAAGGATCTCAAAATTTTTTTCAATTTCCATACGTAGCCATTTACATATTCGGAATATTCACGTGTTTCTCGTGAAATAGAATCATATATATATATATATATATATATATATATATATATATATATATATATATATATATATATATATATATAGAGAGAGAGAGAGAGAGAGAGAGAGAGAGAGAGAGAGAGAGAGAGAGAAAGAGAGAGAGAGAGAGAGAGAGAGAGAGTCTACGAATATATAAATACCAGAGTAAACTTGGTGAATATAACAGACGAAAAAGAACTTTTATTGGTTATGTTGCAATGTTGGTCTTCATTACTTTATCTAACTTTTCAGCCTGTCGTTTTTACTGTTTATCATTCTCGCTATTCTGCCTTGCCCTTGAGCAGCTATTTCTTCTTAAATATTTGCTTGGTACCAAGGCCCGATTAGGACAATTTTCATTACTCGTCCCGGCGTCACACACACACAAGACACTCAGTGACTGAATGGAGAAGAGTTAGTAGTGGATTCCACAGGGTTCAGTTTTAGGGCCACTTTTGTTCTTGTATATGCAAATGACCTACCAGAGTCTGTAAATTCATTCATGAATATGTTTGCGGATTAGTCAAAGATTGTGAAGAAAGTAAGAAACGAGAAAAATGGTAGATAAATTCAGGAAAATCTAAATAGTCTGCATGAGTGGTCAGAAAAGTGGCTAATGAAATTCAATACTTCAAAATGTAAGGTAATGAGAATGGGTACAAGTACAAGAAGGCCCAAGCTTGACTACTCGGTGGCAGGAGTACAACTTCAAGAGACAGAGAATGAGAGAGATCTAAGAGTATAGATACTGGCAGATTTGTCTCCAGAAATGCATATAAATGGCATAGTAAGGGCAGCATATGTTTTCTTAGCAAATGTAAGGGTAACCCTCAGGCACATGGACAAGGAAATGTTCAGAAATATTTATGTAACCTATGTGAGGCCAAAACTTGAATATGCAGCCTCATTTTGGAATTCACACTTGTAAAAGCACGTAGCTAAGCTTGAAAAAGTTAAAATACATGCCCTTAAACTGGTGTCAGAATACGCAATCTCAGTTATGATGAGTGGCTGTGGGAATTAGACTTACCAACACTCGAAGCTAGAAGATTGAGGGGGATAGGGTGACAGTCTTTAAATTCCTTCATGGTTATGATAGAGTGGATAGGGATCGATATTTTGATATGGCTGGCACTAGAACTTGAGGTCATAGATTGAAGCTTCGTAAGAAAACTTCTTTGTAGGATGTAAGGAGGTACAGTTCTTGTTAGTGTAAGAGTAGTTGATAGTTGGAATTCGCTAAGGGAGGAGGTAGTTAATGCTAACTCGATACATAGTTTTAAGGAAAAGTATGATAAGTATCACTAAGTACAAAATGGAACCGATCAGGAGACGAAAAATACGAGCTTTGGGCTCTTTCCCGTATGCACATTTAGGTAATCACACACCACACGGGAAGATACGAGCTTTGGGCTCTTTCCCGTAAGAACAATTAGGTAATTCTCTCTCTCTCTCTCTCTCTCTCTCTCTCTCTCTCTCTCTCTCTCTCTCTCCACACACACACACACACACACACACACACACACACACATGCCACGAAACTGGTGCCAGAAATACGCAATCTCGGTTATGATGAGAGGCTGAGGGAATTAGACTTGCCATCACTCGAAGCTAGAAGAGTAAGGGGGGATATTGTGACAGTCTTTAAATTCCTTCATGGTTATGATAGAGTGGATAGGGATCGATATTTCGATATGGCTGGCTCTAGAACTAGAGGTCATAGTTTGAAGCTTCGTAAGAAAACTTGTTTGCAGGATGTAAGGAAATACTTTTTCAGTGTAAGAGTAGTTGATAATTGGAATTCGCTAAGCAAGGAGGTAGTTAATGCTATCTCAATCCATAGTTTTAAGGACAGGTATGATAAGTATGACTAAGTCTAAAAATGGAACCGATCAGGAGACGGGAAGATACGAGCTTTGGGCTCTTTCCCGTAAACACAATTATGTAATCACAATTAGGTAATCACAGACAGACAGACAGACAGACAAACAGACAGACACACACACACACACACACATATATATATATATATATATATATATATATATATATATATATATATATATATATATATATATATATATATATATATATATATATATATATATATATATATATATATATATATATATATATATATATATATATATATATATATATATAAACTAATGGTGGTTAATATTTAAGTTTTTTCTTTCTTTCAATTAACCTTGATGGTGGCATAGATGAAATGTTTCCTATGAACCTTAATGCCAACTGATGTTGGTATATGAATGTAAGAATTTCACTGGGCATTATGACACTATGAACGTCATAGCCAAGCTGTGGTAGAGATTTGTGTGTGTGTGTGTGCGTGTGTGTGTGTGTGTGTGTGTGTGTGTGTGTGTGTGTGTGTGTGTGTGTGTGTGTGTGTGTGTGTGTGTGTGTGTGTTAGAGTTTTGTGTGAGTATACGAGCGTCAATAACTTCAATCATAATTGTACTTGTTGCCTTTTATAAAGGTGAGAAAATATTACGAGTACTATTCACTAGTCAACTCACTAAATCAAATGGCTACTATTGAACAGGAAATTTTACATTCAATTATAAAATTTAATTCCACTTTGTTTAACATAGTTGTGATTTATTCATCTGCCTGTAACTGGATCAGGATTGATTCTTTGCTAAGATCTCTAACTTGACCAGTTACTGGCAACATAGCTGCAAAATGATGCAGCCACAGTTGATTAGTAAGTAAGCTCGTTAAATATCAACGTGTCACACGGTTAAGAAAAATATGAAAACCTTCCTCATTGGACAGTCTCCCTTTCCTATCTATTCCAGACTAATCAGAAATCAACACAACAAACATTTTCTCATTTAGAGAGGCTCGATAAAGGAGATATGGCTTGATATTTCAAATGACCATAGAACCTCCTATAACTTCAAGAGTACAATATAAAAGTAACACGAGAAACGTCGTTACACTCACAAAACAAACTAATACAACCTCATTAAACGTTTACATTCTCACAGCCCTATCACAATCGGGTAATTCAATAAGTACAGTTAATTGCCAAATTGGGGTGAACTAGTATGTATTTGTTTCAAATCATCTAATTGCCGTAATTCACCATATAGTTTTGACGATTTGCATTCCTATAAAAAATGCGATAGTAGCAATTAAATTACGGGGTTCAAGAAATATATAGGTAATGTTACAAAAGTTGCAGTCACCATGAGTTCTTTATGATGTGAAGTTCAAACAGCTATGTTCTAAAGGAAACTTAATCATATAACAAATCCTGTTCAACAAAGATGCACCTGCAGATAAGGACAGTTGAAAAAAAGCAAGGTCGCTCATTAACATAGGCAGCAGCATTAGTTTTAGGTATACATGAGGGACAAAGCACACACAGCTAACAATCATAAATCTATAATGATTCGAAGAACTCTTTAATTACCCTTTAAATTCAGTATTATGATTTTTTTTTTCAATTTCCAATCTTCTGCATGTCAATAGGTACAGTAACTGAAGTAAAACACAGGTTTGATATAAACAGCAACGAAGTTCCATGGAAAGCATGAATCAGAAAGTACAAATCTAAAATCTATTTGAAATCTTTCATTAAAATTCCCCCATCTTTCACAGGTGTTGGCATACATACCACCCTAGAAAGTTCCTTGTGCTGAAAGGTGAAAGCACATTTCATACAGGATAAAGATCATCCCTGTCAGCTAGAGTATAGTTTCAACAGTACAGCAAAAACACAAAAAACTCCCATCTACAAGCAGCAGTCAACAATATAAGTTCAATGGCACTATCAGATATATAATGTTACTCTTCTAATACAGTAATTGCATTTTAATTTAAAGTGGTATTCCTGCTTCTTAATTTAGCACACTATTTTTAAGAACAAAATAACAAGTTCCCCCTCTTTTCCTTTGCTACAGAACAAGAGATGGCTAAATTGCCTCTCTAAGTATTGAAAGCTTATGCAACACATGTCTATAATAAAAATGCTTTTCTTAAACCTTTTATTGCATTATAATGACCATTCACCCTGATCCAAATGAAGTCTTTTTCTGCTCAGTAGTTTCAGGTGGAATAAAATGACATCACATATAGTTGTCCATTTCAGTCAGATTAATTAGTTTTTGAGAAAGATTTGTCAGTTCCAGTAATAACCAGATTGGAAATTGTTGCTAAGAGAGGTCTGGTTACCCCCTAAGATAGTTAAGGTGTCTCAGGAGATAGTTCAACTAACGATAGATATTAAATTGAAAAAGAATCCCTTACATGCATAAGTTAAAGGTGCATCTTAAATGCAATGCCTGTTCTATGTAGAAATTTTTAAATACACTGTATATGATATACCAGAAATATTACCTTAGGAACTCTCAGATATATATAATTTCAGTACACATTTTCCAATATAGGAAGGTTCTAACACATTCATTAGAGAAAAAGGAAACAGATTGATTACATACTGTAGTGGTGGGAGGGAGAGCCAGATAGATTCACTGTTGTGTAGGAGAGACCATCTGAAGGAGATTAGCAACTGTAAAGTAATAAATGGGGAGAGTGTAGCAGTGCAACATAGGATAGTAGTAACTGATTGCAGGCTCAGGAAATATAAGAAAAGTAAGAAGCCGAGGATGGACCCAAAGATAAAGTGATGGAGATTGAAAGATGCAGAGCTGAGAGCTATGTTTGAGGGAAGAGTGTTGGAAGCGATAAGGTTGCATGAGGATGTACAAGAATGGTGGACAGAGAATAGTTAGGTGATTTTGAGGGTTGGTGAGGAGGTACTTGGAGAGTCATCAGGAAGGAAACCCCCAAATGATAAAGAGTCATGGTGGTGGGATGAGGAAGTGCAAGAATGGGTGAAGAACAAGAAAGAAGCTAAGAAAAAGGTAGATTTATCAGGCCTGGAGCTGGATAAAGAAGAGTACAAGCAGGCCTGGAAACACCAGAACGAGAGAAGAAAATATGGCGAATTGCAAAGCCCGAGATGCTGCATCCAAAGACTTGACCCAAGTAAGACAAATAAAGGATAACCATGGAGTAGTTCTAGCAAAAAAAGGATGAAATAAAAAGCATACGGGAAAGTTATTTTGAAGGATTACTAAATGAAGAGAACCCAAGAGCAGTATTTGAAGATGGACTTCCAAATGAAGCAGTTACAACAACAGTGGCTAGAAGAGAGGTAGAGCGGGCAGTAAGGAAAATGAAAAACGGAAAGGCAGCAGGACCTGATAAGATACCATTGGAGGTATGGAAGAGTCTTGGAGAGGAAGGTATAGATATCTTGTGGGACTTAATGTAAAAGATCTTTAGTCAGGAAAAGATGCCAGAGGAGTGGAGAGGAAGCCTAATCATCCCAATCTATAAAGGGAAGGGAGACATTCAGGAGTGTGGAAACTATAGAGATATAAAGTTGTGAAGTCATACTATGAAGATATGGGATAAGATCATAGAGAGGAGACTCAGAGAGGTAATGACAATTGGGGATGAACAGTTTGGGTTCATGCCTGGAAGAGGGATAGTGGATGCCATATTTGCCTGGAAACAAATGATGGAAAAGCATCGGGAGAAACAGAAAGGACTGCATATGGTCTTTATTGACCTGGAAAAGGCATATGATCGAGTACCACGTCAAGAGGTGTGGAGGTGTATTAGAGAAAAGGGAGGCCCCGAGAAATATGTAAGAATCATCCAAGATATGTATGAGAGGGCACAGGCAAATGTTAAGAGCAGTGTGGGCTTGACGAAAAGTCTCTCAGTAAATGTTGGTCTGCACCAAGGGTCTGCTTTGAGTCCATATCTATTTTATCTGGTCTTGGATGTAGTAACCCAGGGTATTAGAGATCAGTCACCATGGTGTATGCTCTTTGCAGATGACATTGTACTGTGTAGCAACAGACGAGAGGTAGTGGAGGAGAAGCTTGAGGAGTGGAGAAGAGTGATGGAGGATAGAGGACTGAATATCAGCAGGAAGAATATAGAGTACTTGAGGTTGAGAGATGATGAGGATGGGAAGGTCAATTTGCAGGGGGAGGTGTTGAAAAGAGTTGAAAAGTTCAAGTATTTGGGATCAACAGTAACAGAGGATGGTGATCTAGAGTCAGAAATAATCCAGAGAATACAAGCGGGATGGAAGAACTGGAAGAAAATGTCTGGGGTGCTGTGCGACAGGAGAATAGGGATTAAGTTGAGGGGTAAAGTGCATAAGACAGTTGTGAGACCTGTGAAGATGTATGGAGCACAGACATGGGCAATAAAGAAGCCACAAGAGAAAAAACTGGATGTGGCTGAGATGAGGATGTTGAGAAGGATGTGTGGGGTGACAAGAAGTGATAAGACCAGAAACGAGGTAATCAGAGGTACCTCAAAAGTTAGAGAAATATCAGATAAGATACAAGAAAGCAGACTAAGATGGTATGGTCATGTCATTAGGAGGGATGAACAGTATGTTGGGAGGAGGGTGATGGAAATGGCTACACAGGGTAGGAGAAGGAGGGGGAGACCAAAGAGTAGGTGGATGGATTGCATCAATGACGACCTGAGGTCTAAAGGTTTGTTGGGTGATGAGGTATGGGATAGAAACAAATGGAGAAAACTGGCCAGAAACATCAACCCCACATAAAAGTGGGAAAAGATGTAGACGAAGAAGAAGAAGAAGAGAAGAAGAAGGTTCTAACAGAGTATTGTTTTAATCATTCATCTTTACTTTAGAGAAATTAAAGATATTTAGGTGTGTTATGTAGATGAGTACCCATATACAAATAATATATTATCAAAATACTTATGGTAATTTTCTACTAACTCTCTTGGCTTATTTTTCTCTTTCTTTTCGACTTTTATTTCATAATTTAACAAATTTAATTTCTTCCCTCCTTATTCTTGTAGCATGCTATTCTACATATCTATGGAACAGTGGAGGAATACACACCTAAGAAAGAATTCCCGGAGCATGCATATGAGCTCATCCACATACTATGAATAATTGATATCATAGGTCCTACAGTGACATAATATTCACTATGTTGCTTGCTGCATACATGAGAGCTAGTGGTGCTATTGCTCTGAATTTGAAACTGAACTCTTGCTGATAGGGTGGATGATTATTGTGTCTTGAGATGCATATTATATAGTCTAAGGCTAAATATTTTCATTCTGCACAGAGTTACTTGCATCATTCTAAAGTAGAATTGACATTGCAAGCCAAAATTTTTACAGTTACTTGAACGCGTCTAATTCACTATATCCTCATGTTATAAAAAGGGTTCATTACGACAATAGATAGTGTAAGCAGGAGAGATGAAATACAAAACATATTTCCAGCATATGCACAAGTGATATATAAACAACGATAATAAATATTCCAAACAATAAAATAAATAAACCCTTAACTTAGGAAAAATACTGTTATAACTTGATAAACATTCATCTTATCACATGAAAAAATATTGCATTAGCGAAGATCAAATATGATTATTTGCCATGGAGTAATAAACACGTTAACATGAAAATCCTGCACTAATGAACAGAAATCTAAAATTTTAAGGCGACACATTAACAAATGACATAAAAAATTAAAACTTATATACAACACAGCACAACAGACGGAAAATAATTTGCTTTAAAAATGGTATCTATGCTATCTTGGCTGGTGGTATTTGGTAGGTTACTTTTTATAGTTTACTATGCTGCACTATTATAAACTGCTATGCTACTACAAGAGGTGCAGAAACATTTACTTTATAATTTGCCTAATGTAAAGAGGAAAAGAAGAAAAGAGCCAGAGTAAAATGTTATCATTTTCATGATATGCAGTTCATTGCAAAAACATAGTTTTATATTAAATAGAGGGAGGATTACAATATAAACATAAGTATTACCTACCTGATGAAGGAATGACATCAGGTACTGGCTGCAAAGTTTTAATACTGACATCTGAAGTATCATCTGGTGCTGGGAATGATGGTGTGGGAAACTCATTTTCTGGAGTCTCATCCTCAAATTGAGGCCTCCCTCCTACCCCCGAAGACTTATCCTGATCCTCATCGCCGTCCGCTGAAAAAAGCTGCTGCTGCAGCGGTTGGGGTGAGGTAGGGCCGGGGGCGAGATGCAGCGTTTGACTCTCCTGCTCCAGACGCTGGTCCTCGCATTCCGTCTCGGGCGAAGGTGGGAGGCCGTCGGCTAAAAAAGACTGTTGAGATTGCTGTTGCATACTATGCTGAAGTGACTGTGTCACTGGTTGCCTAATATGTACAGTCTGGTTTGGTTTCCTGAACTTTTCTTCTTTTTCATCCCACTCATATCCTTCCAAGCAAGTCAGACCCCTGCGTGTTCTTTCAAGAGTTTCTGAGTTTTGCATGTTAGAACCTCTGTAATGATAAGGTCCCAGTCGTCCTTCTCTATAATCTACAGTATATTCATCTAGCTGAAGCTGTTTTAGTCTTTGAAGGTTTGTTTCCTCAGGAGAATGAGAAGGGTGACTTGGAACACTAAGCCTAGCTGGGGGTCTGCTTTCACCATTAACTCCATCTCCTGGACGGCGAGGACGATTTTCATCCAGAGTCTCAAGAGAACGAGTGTGTCTTAATGATGCTCTTCGCAGCTGTTCACGCCACTGACTATCATCTTCCCAATCCTGCCCCTCTTGTCCAACTGACTGATTATGGCTGTATGACCTCTGATGTTCATCAGTAGGTTTTTGGTCGCTGGAATTGTGAAACTCATGTGGATTGCGCACATCATGAAAACTGATTCTACTGGCAGAACTTTCTCTACTAACTAAACTGTCTCTGCTACCAGAGGGATATGGCAGTACGGGTGAGAGTGGAATGGGTGATGTGGCATAAGGAGATGTAGCACCTGGTGGGACACTACCACTGCTTTGCAGACTGCTGACTGAAGTGCGTTGATTACTCAAAGGAGAACGTGAACAATGTGGGATGATTGATGAAGATGGATTTAATGTTGTAACTCCATTACCTCTCCTGAAAATATGTGGTGCAGATGATGCAATATGTGGCACTCCTTGTATCACGAGATTGGTTCCTTGAGATACTTTACTGATAACTTGTCTTGTCTCTACTGTAGCAGCAGGGTAGCTATTGCCATCATTAACTGGACGTGAAGAATCATCTAACAAGCCCTCAAGAGACCGTGTTCTTCGATGACCCACTGCTGATAAGGCAGCACCATCAGATTTAACTGAAAGTCCATATGGAAAAACATTTTTGGCATCTAGTTCAGGATCTGGAGTATACGCACGTCGTTTCATTTTTCTAAGAGTATCAGAATCGTATACATTACGTTCATCTGGAGATGTCACTGTTTTACCCTCAAGAAATTCAACTGATGTTTTCAATTCATGTGCCAGTCTTTCCCGACGCTGCTCAAATTCAGATGCACTAGTGATCTGATTGACCTTACGCCCAATATCTTGTCTCTTATTAGCCTCAAGATCCCTCTGATTATTTAGCTGATATGAGCGAACACGAGGTGTACCTACTATGCCATCAGTAAATACTGTACCTTCATCACGAATAACATCAGAATAATAATATGGAGCAGACCGTGGACTAGTTTCACTCCCAACAGAAGCATTAGATGCGCCTCTCATATGAACTGGAATCATATTTCCAGAACCAAGAGAAAGAATACTGGATGTTGGGCTTGCTACAATGCCTCTTGATGAGGCTTCAGATGATGTACGCTGGTGACTAATACTAAGTTGTGAAACAGGGCTGTGCACCCCACGCAGTGCATCTATCATTGGGGAACCAGTTGGTTCAGAGTTGCTGGAGTTAATTTGTGGTGAAGACTTTCTTAACAATGATGTCCTTGGTGTAGGGACATTCTGACAAGCTGCCATTTCATTACATTCTGCATATGGATCAGGAGATTTAGGCCTAGACCCAGTTGAATCTGATCTTTCTCTCTCAGGTTGTGATAGCAGCTTTGAAGTGGATGGAATGTTACAGTATTCCCTACCAAGAAGTGAGGATACATTCTGCTGAGTACCAATTATAGGTCGTGCATTGTGCTGGAAACCATCATTCACATAAGGATTTTCAAGCTTTGATGCTGAAAACAAAGTGTCTAAATTACTTATATTTTGTAATGAGGTACTGCGATCAACAGATTTTGGTCTAGCTGATGGTTCATGCTTATCACCTGGAAGAAGTATATTCTCAGTTCCCTGTGGAAAAGGTTTCCTCCTTTCTTTCTGTAGATTTTTATCAGGCTCAGGCATAATACAGTCTTCAGGATAAGCTGCAGAAGCAGGATACCTATCTTCCGATCTCAAAATAAAACTTTCATCATCATGTAAACTTCCAATGGTTTCTTCAAATACTGGTCGTCTTTTCATTCTATCTGCATGATTAATTGATGATTCCACTGGATCATATAATCTCTTCTCTTTTCCTGTAGAGCAAATGACTGGAGTTAATTCTTCTCGTCCACCATTATGGTTAATCCTCAATGACCTTGAAGAACTGAGAGCATTACGTAAATGAGGTGGAGGTTCAGGAGTGTCAAGATTTTCAAAGTCAAAATTTTTACTCTTTGGACCTCCAGTGTCAAGCTCATCTATAGGAGGGGGACTTAATGGAATGGGGGGAGGAGGAACAAGATCAGAATCTGAAGAATCTTGAGCATCAGGATCACTTGAAGGTTCAGCTCCACTTAGATAATAAGACGCTGGTCTAAATGTGTCTGACAAACTAAATCTGGGATTGCGAGGAGGATCAAGGCTATCCAAGTCTTTGGATGCTTCGTCATCAGCATCAGATGACGCATTTGACTGAGATTTGTCCACTTTAGCCATCGCAGAGTTTAAAACAGGGTCTGGGGGATATTTCCTGTCACAAGTTGACTGAGATTTGAGGTCAACTGGTTTATCTGGAATCTTTGGTTTTTCATCCTTTTCAGAGTTTGGAACTTCCATATAAATAGCTTCATAATGAGACTGACCTTTGTATATATACTCATAATGCTGAGTTTCTTCTTTATCCCCAATTTCATAGTACCTGGGAGACTCTGGAGTAAACATATCATTGCTGATTTTACTTAAATCCAATCTAGGAGCAGGTGGAGTATTCATTGCTAATAACGATGCACTGGTTGATGTAGTATCACCACTCATTTCAATATAAGTATGCTCTTCATACTCAGATTTAACAAAGGTATCAGGATATACAGGTTCTGGTGTAGGTAGATGTTTACTGCTCAGACTACTGCAAGAACTATCAGGCCTGAGTGATAATGATCCATGGCTGAGTTTCTTTGGAGGACTCATGGGTAAATAGTTCTCTTCTGCATAAGGATTAGGCTGTGGAAGGGGGCCCTGGAGGCCACCAGGAGGGTAAAATGGGGGAGGAGGAGCCTCTTCTTCAGGTGGTTTATCCAAATCCATCACAACAGAATTGTTAGTGCCTACCAAGGAATTGTTGTGCTTCCCTTGATCACTGTTAATGGTAGTGTCCATCCAGCTTGGGTCTTCTCCACTATCACTATCTTCTTGAACTCGTAAGGACTCCTGAACTGACTCAGCAAGACTAAGCCTTAAATAACCAGGTGTCATAACAACATCCATCTCTCCTCCTAAGGTTGGTTTCTTAGGAGGCCTAGGCGGTGGTATAAGTGGCAAGGCTTCTCTTTTATCATCTGCAGATTTCCTCAAATCAGCTAAAACAGAGGAAGCTGGAGACACTGTTAATTTTTCTGTTCCAATACAGATATTGTTATTTCCACAAGGTTCTTCATCACTGGAACTCTCATTTGATAACATTTCTGAGTCGCTGTGAAATTTTCTCCTTACTGAATCTTGACTCATATTGACTTTCTCCATGTGCTCAATGGATTTTTCTTCAAAGTTTTTAAGAAGAGCTTTAACTGATTTTGACTGAATTGGTTTTTTCATTAATGGGGGCTTAACAATAACAGAAGGTTGGTCAATCTTCTCAGGCTCATATGTTCTAGTGTCTTCATCAAACAAAAACTTTCTGATATTTGTACGGCTTAGTCTAGAGTCCATAATATCTTGTGGACTTCTGAGTTCTCTGTACTCTATACTAGTTGGTTCTGAACCTGACCCATATTTAAAGTTTGAAGATGAACTTCCATCAGATAGAGGAGAACCATACATATCATCCCTTCTTTTATAATCAGAGACATGCTTTACCTGGGCTTCTTGAGCTGTTACAACTGTTGACTCAGATGTTGCAAATTCAGCTTTTAATGGTGACACAAAAGCTTCAGAACTTTTGACTTGAGGTGAAATAGGTTTTAATGGTTCTTTCAGAGGTTCCCTATGATTCTTGGATTGAAAATCACTGTTACTGGCTTCCTCAAAATTTTCAGTTTTCAGCTTTGAATTTCCATCTTTAGAGTGGCATACAGTAATTTTATCTGTATTTTTCATGTTGTTTTCTCTGCTAGCCTGACTTTTCCCTGTGAACTTTTTTATTCTATCTTGAACAAGATTCATCTGGCTTTGAGTTTGTTGATTTGTTTCTTGGACAATTTTAGGACTTTCCAATGATGGCAATACAGGTGACGATTTCTTCAAAGAACTTGACACATTGCTCTGATTACGTTCGGTTGATACATCTGCATTTTTTTCCGGTGTTATATACTCATAACTATACTCTTTTACTACTTTAGATTCATCCACTTTTGATTTAGCATCATTATCAATTACTGTCCAAGATCTGTCAAATTTCTCAGGACTCCACGTTTCTGGTCTTCTGCCATTCCGATCCATGCCACGCCTTCTTATAACACTAGAGCATTCAGGACTACTGTCTAGACTTTCTGGATTCCAGACAGAGCTATTTCTAACATTTTTCTTTTCATCTCGATGAAGTGATATTTCTGCACGAAGTGTATCATAGCCACTGTCAGAGTATTTTCCTGTTGAAGTTGCATCATCTTGTATGCCTCCCTTAAGAGATAAATGGGAGGTAAGACTATCAATTTTATGAGCAGTATGGGAATCGTATGATGGGAAACCAACAGAGCTCTCATAACTTTGAAAGTCTTTACTATCATCTACAGGAATCCTAAGCACCATATTTTTATCACTGCCATGAGAGCTTATAGTATCCTTATACTGCATATCACAATCAGTAACACTAGCCTGCATGGAATTATGAATACTGCTTCGAGTGTTTGAGTTTCCATGCACAGAACTTTCAAAAGATTCATTGTTGCTGTTATCCTTATCAAAATTATCATGCACTGCAGGTAACTGAACATCAGACACATAATAGGGATCTCGGGTTGCATAATATCGATCATTGTAAACACAATTCTGCTCATAAGCTCTTGATGAGTTATATGATTGCCCTATTTCACTATGTTGACCTCTGTGCTTCTTTAGTTCATCATATTCATCATGATTTCCAACAAAAACAGGTTCTGCCCTCTGGCTGGATGTCCTTTCATTGCAAACATCTTTACCATTGGCATCTCGAATGGTTCCGAAATGCTTGCCTTCTCTAGATTCACTTACAATATTTATATTAACATAATCAGGAGATGAAGCTGGCAAAATTATTTGTGGAGCATACGGATCAATAATCGACTCTTTTATGATATCACCATGGACATCATCTCGTTTTTCTAGTCCACTGTGCCCTTCTATCCAAGCAGGTCCTCTGCCATCAGCCACAAAGCCTTGTCTTCTCCCATCACGAATCAGGTCAGCACTACTTCTTCGTGAGCTACGCCTGTTTCTCTTGCGAGTCTCACGTTCCTCCAACAAATCTGTGGACCATAATTCAGTCAACCAGAAATCCAGGTCATTATCTTTGTTAGTATAACTTCATGCGATGGGTTACTTCAGACACAAAAAACCAAAGGCAATGAAGTGAAACTGAGGCAGCAACTACATGCTTAGTTATTGTTTTACCTCATATATTGATGTATGCTTCCAGTACACCGTTGAATGTTTTCCATGATGCCATATGATGAAAGTGTCATCACTCCATGCAGATGCCAAAAGCTCACAGAATATTAAAGATATTCATCAGAAGAAGAGAGAGAGCAAGACATTAGCATGCTACTCCTTACTCCTCTAAGCGAATGTGCTACTTGATAAATTAATTCCATAACCATGGTTAATCTTGGGGACAAAGTATGTCAACATTTACAGCACTTATATATAAGAAGAAACAAATGCATCATTTGTTAAAGATAATCACAAATCTACAAGAAATATCTAAAAGACACTTACAAAAATGTCCCTACTTGTAACCAAAGACCTGTCATGCAACTTGTTTGTTATGAAGTCTACTTCTTAAATAGAATAAGAGCAATGATTATGTAACAAAAATAATAACAATTTTTAGTACTTCACATCTTATAAATCAGTACTAGCAGGAAATTAATAGTTGGAGAAATCTGCAATTACTTTTAAGAAGATTGTATCATATGCACTGCCATTTGCTTTTCCATCAGAATTGCTTTCAAAATACATAAATAGTTGATAAACCACTTCCTCATATTCATTGATATCACCAAAAAATTACCCCTGCAGATACATATGACTATTATACAAGTAAAACAGTAAACAATCAATACTACAATGAATGGCGCTCATACTAAGCAAAATGTAGATCAAGATAAAATACAACTAAAGACACACCCTCCTCAGGGCACCTAAAAAGGATTCAAACATTGGACTCAAAAATTTAAATAGTTTCTACATAGTAAAGGTATCAGAAAAGACATAATGAAAAGCTAATATGAAAAAGAAAATTAATTTACAAAACAAATTTGCCATACTCCACAAATTGTCTCCAGCCACCAATATCTTATACAAAACACGTGCATGATATGAGTTAGCATAAAAGCAAGAGCTATGATTATTGACTTTGATAAATAAAAATATGCTAAACTAAGAAAAAAAGAAAAACAAGAACAAAAAGAAGGTGCTTTATTTAAATAAAAACAGTTCTCATTTAAAAGAAAACTGACATAAAACCAGCCTCAAAAGCTTAAATCATACAAGTGTTATCAGATAAGTAACTGTATATTACTAAATTGAATAGCAAAGTCTCAGAGCAACAAGGCCATAAATGGGAGCTCTGTAAACTAGATCAATGAAGAAAGAATATGGCTAAAATAAAGTAAGTCACAACCAAGGGAAAGTAAAAGGAACTGGAGTGCAGCAACAGCCACAAATTACCCAGGAGTCAAGGACTAGATCCACACACCATTAAAAATGTACAAGACCCAAGCAAAGGCTTATCAGCAATATATGATAAACAAGAGCAGAAGGCAGGACCATGAAGGAGAACCAAGCGGCCTTTATCTTATTTGGCACAAAATAAATAAACCTCCCTCAACTATCTATAATAATTAAGAACACGTAAAACAATAGCCAAGGTAAGTCCACACCATCAGAGTACAAAATTAAATAAGTGAGCAAATACTATCAATAGGAGTGCAAAATATTGTGGAATGAATCTTCAGTGAAGCCGCAGAAAAAAAAAAAAAACACTTTGCTACAGCAATACAATATTGTGTCAGATTAGATATATATAACACAATGTAAAAATGACAATCCAAAGCACAAAAGTAATATATAATATTGCATATAACCATTAACAAGTAAAAGAATAAAGAGGAGCAAACAGGTGTAAAAGGAATACAGTATGTTTAAATGCAATTCACCTATATTAATTAGACTCTGGTAATGCATGGAAACATTACAATGTCTTTCATGACATAAGCACATATCAAGTTTCACTGGTAAAAAGGAAGGCTATAAGAGTACAGTATACACATTTTTTCACATTTTTTACACAATGCCCTATCCCACTAAAATTAGCATGGTAGCCGCAATCAAAAGGTGATATTCAAAAATCAGATTTCAGTTTTAACCAGATTACCCTGTACCCACTGGAGCTGCTAAGAAAGTTTTTCTTTAAAAGAATTATGACAAATATATAGTGCATCAGTTACATCCTGTCTTACCAAAATATTCACTTGATAAGTCCCAAATAAGTCACAACGACAGCGGCGCAGACCTAAACTGCAATCAACCTATGCATAAAGAGGTCAGCAGGAAGTGACCTCTTTACCTTTTCTGCTATTAAAGGCACCAGATCTTGTTTGTCATATGAAACAAAAGACATCATTTCAGGTAGCATTGATATCTAAGGATGGAGATTTGAAATATTTTTCATATCTTTCATAACTGCTCTGAAGGAAAAGCATAATGTGCAGCATGATATCACACCCATTAATAATATCCTAATATTAGTCTAGTTTATAAATTATCCATATCCGTTAAAGAATAAAGTAACTACCATAAAGATAAACCAAATACCACCAATGCCCATAAGCAACCATCCAAACATAAATGAATAAGTTTTCACTATCAGAACTGTTAGTTAAGCGACAGTATATTCGGAAAACACTGCATATACATGACAAAAAAGCACATACAAAATACGTATAGTAATCTTCATGTTTTTTCTGTCATAAATCACAAGTTGTCCACAAATATAAAAGCAATATGTACCATGAGCAATAAACAAAATATGACTTACCTTCTTCATCAGAGGAATAACTGTTGTATCTAGAGGAGGAGGTAGCTCGTCTTGTGTCCCCTCCACTAATGTGTCTAGTTCGAGAAGCTTCTCGTCTTCCTTCTCGTCTCTTACTGCTACCCCCACTATCTGAACCTGGTTGAGAGGAACCACCTTGAGGAGGTGGCCTCTCACTAGGTATCCACCCTTGAGGATAACCATAAGTTTGACTGGAATGACTTGGCATTACTGGAACACAGTCTGACGATGCAGAGTAATTTGGATGATCATTAGTTCTCCACTGCATTGGATCAGTAGTGTCATGAGCCTGTAACTTAGGTGAAGCATATCCATGGCGTTGCACTCCAGGTGAAGGCTCTGAGGCAGTTTTCTTACTTGAGTTCATACCACAGTGTGCACTTTGATTATGGCCATGACCATGAATGCCTTTTGTTTTAGCTTCCTGAGTAACTAATTCGTTCAGAACCTGCAAAATGTGTGAAGCTTGTTTAAAATCATTTACCAGTAATATCTCAGATAACCAATACTTTTGACACTTTAGTAGGAAATTTAATATCTAAAGCATGCAAAACATGAAATGATTCTAAGCATTCATTATCAGTACTACTAGTTAACCAAGATTGCATTACTTTAGTCACCCAATTTTCTGTAGTAACTTTACTCTATATATTAAAATATACTGTATGCACATAGAAGGTCTAACATAATTTTATTTTCCATGAATAAATCATCTACATTCATCATTGTTAAGAGAAAATCAAAATCACAAAAATATTAAAAGTACTCTAAATATTAATTAAAAAATTACAAATAACTAACCTCATTAAAAGGAATTTGTTATTGTCAAACATGACTCTTAGAAACTGTGTCAAAGTTAACAAAGTAAATGTGATTAAACCATTCACATTCTATAGTATACAATGAAGATTCAAATATCACAAAATAAATAAAGTTACACTTTTATACTAATCACAAAAAATCATTATGACACTAACTTGTTGTCTATACGCTTCGCTGTTGGTACGTGGCTGAGGTGTTGTAGACGCATCTGGTCGCGGAGATGTTTTTCTAGTAAGTGGTGACTGAAGCATCCTTTGTTTCCATTCTAATAACCTTTTCATTGATTCTTCCCTCTATTATAAATATAAATTTAGCTTAGTAGAAGCAATGCTACACCCTGTGTATATTATGGAGTAAGATCACATTTTACAGAAATATAGGACTGTCTTGCTTCATAATCAGACATCTTGGAATATATAATAGAGAAAACTTGCAAAATATGAGGGTAAATCCCTGGTTAAAAGATTCAACACCCCTTGTGCACCTACAGAACAATATTACAAGGCCTTCTCAAAAGACTTCAGGAACTAATAACTTAGAGCATTTATTTATTATTCATCTTCAGAAAGCTTACATAAGTAGGTCATAAAATTCTGAAAATATGTACATCCCCAGGTATGGGAATGAAAGTAGACCATCTTCACATTCATTTTGTGTGTGCATTATTGGTGCAAATAAAACGGATAGGAGAGCAGGAGGTTGGCAATCTCTACCTCCTTAATTTCTTTGGGGGTAAAAACCAATTAATTGAAAAAGTGAAAATAGGGAGGCTATGATAAAGTCCTTCTACCTAAGTTTTGTAACTAAATGGGAGCCCAACAAACTTTGGCATGATACAGTGCTATATTAAAAAAAATAAAAAATCATCCTTTTAAAAATAACATCAACGCCCAATGAATTTAGTGGGCTGGCAACAACTTCAAGAAAAATATCCTATAAAGCTTCATCTTTCCAGCTAAGTACTATAAAGCAAGATAATACATACAGAGAGGGAGGGACTCCTAATTCCCTGCTCCTCTTTCCTTGTTTTAGTTTATCCCTATAACATGCAGAGAA
Source organism: Halocaridina rubra (assembly GCA_037179515.1). NCBI lineage: Eukaryota > Metazoa > Arthropoda > Malacostraca > Decapoda > Atyidae > Halocaridina > Halocaridina rubra. Next base: position 41,194 of record JAXCGZ010004448.1, read on the forward strand.
AACACGTGTTAAAATTTTTCTCTTCCAACACCAGGGGTATTCCTTTGCACGCTTCATCTTACATACTTAGCATACAAGGGTTGAATTCGTTTGTCACCGTCATATGAATTAAAAATAAATTTTCAAATCATGACAACATAAGATGAAAGTAGCACAACTTTTACAGAGAAACCATGGCAGCAAGATTTTATCTTATGTTGCCTGTTCTCAGTTCTTCCATTATTTTGTAGCAAAAAAGAAATTTAGGTCTCCACTCTCCCAACACTTTTAGTTGCCTTTTACTCCACCAACGATACACAAGAGTGACTTCCTCTTGCCATGAGCAAGAATAAATAACAATTACTATAATACTTGACCATAAAGGAGAGGCCACTGGGCTTCTTCATACCCTACCCATCCTCACACATTTCATCAGCTGTTAAGTGGCAAGGGAAAAAAAACGGGAAGGATGGAACTGTTACTCACTTTCTCCTTTATGAATTTGTAGTCTGCTCTTTTTTCCCCACTACCAGGGATAAGAATAATATTCAGACTTAATGACAGTGGAGCTGTAAGCCAAACAGTGACTATTAGCGAGACTGGTTACTATTTGTCTCACAATACAACCACGAATAAGTTTGAATGTTATTATTATCATTATTATTATTATTATTATCATCATTATTATTATTATTATTATTACGTTTGTGATAAATAAGATGGATGCTTTAGCAATGAGTGCATCAAAAGCTGAAATGGAAAGGTGCTGGGACCTTTGGTAAATAGATGCGTGCTTTGACTAAGCAACCCCGGATACAAGGAGGATTATGGCCCTTGTATACAGAATCACATATTATTATTTTTATAATTATTTTAATTATTTTCTCTCCACTGCTAGATGAGATAAGAAATAAAAGGGGATGTTAAATTTGGAACTCCATTCTAGCAATAGTTATGGCCACTATGTGCTGATTTCAAGGGCTTATGCCATCTTGCATAATAAAGGAACAAATATCTCAAGCAGTGAGGGAAAAAGAATTCTATATTTACATTCCTTCTGTGTTGTAAAATGCAATTAATGAATTAGGAAGATGGGAGACTGGTAATCCATTCCATATGGATTTTTTTTTTTTTTTTAATGTAAGGAACTGCTAGAAAATGTGAAAATAGCCATAAACATATAACAATAATAGTAAAAATAATAATAATAATAATAATAATAATATTAATGAAAACTGTAGAATAAGATATAACTTATTTCTGCTCCAGTCTAATGATTAATTTACACTGGTTACTTGTAAAGATGACCATGGAAAGAAATCTGAAGATAGATAGTGCGTAATAAGAAACTAACACCCTAAATCTCACATATCAGGAAAATTACGATAATATGGTGAAAGAATCAATAATTATAGAATACTTGAGCTCTAAGAGCTATCTAAAATTAAAAAAAATTAATATTACGCCATCATAGAAATTTTGTTTGAGGACTACATTTTTGAGAATTTTGAAAATTTTTTAAATAAGTATGATATGACAAGTTAGGATACTTTATTTTCAAAATACACATGTCACATAAAACAAGCAGACATATTTTGTTACAAACGGAATACTGTATACTATATATCATGCTTTTTGGGTGCATACTTAAAGAAAAGCAAATATATACAATAATCTCAAAATTTCCCCTATTGATGGAAGCACTCTATAATTGCTCTTTTTTCATAATATCAATTTCATTTAGTTGTCTTGGCTAAGAGATTAGTAATAATACCATAATATCATCTCCAATTTCATTTTTATTGTGACACTAAAATCTTACCTGTTGCATTTTCTTATTATCACCATCTGACCCATCATCTGGTAGAGATATATTGAGGACATCATCTTGCAACCTCTGGCGAGGTAGTCTTGCAGATGCTGATCTCATGAAGCTATTGTTTAAGCTGCCATTTGGGGATATACTGTTGAGGCAACTACCAGGAGGTGTTGGAACACTATTAAGAGATGTGTTTGGAGAGGCTTCATATCTATGCAATAAATCTTCTTGATTATGAAGTTTACCTTTGTCTTGAAATGAATCAGGCTGATTTTCCAGGTTCTGCCTTGTCTGTTGCCTGAATTCCTGTCTGAGGTCATGCTTTGACAATTCTGGATGGAAATCTGAGCTGGAATCGATATGCTGGAGATGCCTTATGTCCGATCCTGTGCAACGTCTTAAACTATTAGTGGCATTTGATGGCATGACTGTTCCTGTTGGTTTGTGAGGTGTATATAAGTCTGGAGTAGCAGCACCAGCAGGTGGCACACGCTGAGCCACATTGTGGGACGTATGTACAAGGTGATGATCACCAGATGGGCTTTCACCTCTCCCTGCAGGAGAATACCTTGAATTTCTGTTATGCAAATGTGAATGGTAAAGTGATGATTGACGCATCTTTTGAGCATAATTCTCTTCAGACCAGTGGTCCAAGTCACTCTGCCCAATAGAAGACTTTGGTCTCATATCACTTGGCTTTGAGAGTTCTCCTCCACTACCACGTCTATATGACCACATTTCGCTATTGTTGTTCTTTCTATCGTATTCTAAGAAATCTGCACTGTGTGGACGAGGTAGTCCCTGACGATAGCGGTGGTTAGAATTGGGGTGAGACACACGAGGAAGTGTGTCCTCTTGCCCCCTAAAGTCTGGCCTCATGGATTCTGAAAGCTGAATTTCTTCAGAAAGTCTAGTTCCACCACTTCTAGAAGATGCAAATGAATCTCGCTGGTCAGGTCTTCGCTGTGTGCTTTGCAACACTGAACTAGACCCATTACTATCACCATACACATCTTCATAATCTCCTCGACCACTACCAGAGGTCACTCCATATGCATCTGGGGTCCTTCGCTCAGCTGCTGGGGGATGATAGAGTATGTTTCTACCATCAACTATTCGAAAATCAATGTCTCCATTACCTCCACCATGATCTGTGTAAGTGCGTGGATCTCGCTCGTCTCGTTCTGGTGAACGTTCTGGAGATGTGCTATAATCCCGAGAAGAATTTAACCTCTTGGGTTTTGGAGGTGCATTAGCGTACAGAGGCTGACGGTCTCCAGGACGTAATATTATAGATGAATCACACGAAGTATTTAGGCGATCTGCTGGTGCCCTAGATGACTCACTTGCCTGAAATTATAAAATAGAGGCATTAAATAGCAGTTATACATACTCTAATGTTCCCTGACTTAAATATGCATACTTTATAATTCAAGTCGGTATACAATAATCTCAAAATTTCCCCTATTGATGGAAGCACTCTATAATTGCTCTTTTTTCATAATATCAATTTCATTTAGGTTGTCTTAGCTAAGAGATAAGAATATAAGAAAAATAACATCAGTACTGTGCAGTACTCAGGTTAAAGACACTTACCTACTATATAAAATATAAGGTATACAGTATTAATGAATTTTAATTCGTTAAAAATAATGTGATATTACTGTGCAGTTCAGTAATACATACATTAATAAATGGGTAGATAATGGGTAGGTTCTTGTTTGTATCTGTGAATGTTCGTAACTCAGTTGCTTGTAAGTAGGGAAGCTTCTCTATATATGAAATCTCTCCTTGCATTATATTTGCAATGTGCTCACGTGCTCTCATCAGTTGCAGTAGGGATTCATTGCTTCTTATGAAAATTCATAGCAGTGTATTTGGCTAAGAGGCTTCAAGCATCTACACTAAACGATTTATGTGAACTGCTTAAAAAAAAAAAGAACTGATGGGAAGAGGAAGAATGGCAAACTATGAAGAATTGATGTTGAAGTTCATTTGTTACAGATGAAACCCTCTTACTAAATTCAAGTACATATGCGGAATATGATTCATTAAAAAAATATAAATATAATTATTTGCATATATCGTATTCATATTCATAACATTATCGAAGTCATGCATTTGCACATCATAAAAAGTGAACAGAACAAAATCTGTGTTTAAGCAACCAACAAAATTAGACCTCTGATTGCCTTGATTTACTCTGATCCATCATAGGATCTGGTGTTTAAAATTACAACTAAGAATTTAAAATATTCATTTGAATAAACTCATTTTATTTCTACAATGTCTTTGCCTCCTGGATGACAAAGTCACTACGCATCTGTAGCAGTAAAAACAGCATTCCTCTCATCACGCAAGCATTAAACCCTAATCTTTAAATCATTCATCCTTTCTGCATTTTCAACATCAACAAGAAGAACATTAATGGCATCCTAACATCTATTTGTAAGTGAGTTTCTACTTGTCAAACCATACAACTTAATGCCACTATTTGTTGTACACATGCTAAAATCTTCTTGACGTTTCCTAATGTCAACCATGTAATTCTAATGTACATTTTTTTTTATGAGTGTGACACTGGGACAGGCAGAAACTGCCCTCACCAATAAAGGCCTGGGCACGAGAAAATACCAAGACAAATGAGAGAAAAAGGTTAACGACAAGACAGAGATGAGGTAATGTCAAACAAGGAAAACGACAGATAGAAAAAACAGTCAAAGTACAGAGGACCCAGAGATATGGAGGACTAGGCTCTGAGATGACGATAGATCTGCTTTTTGAAGGATGAAAGGTCATAAGAATTAGGAAAGACAGAAGGAGGAAGAGAGTTCCAGAGTCTGGAGGTAGATGGGAAGAAGCAGTTGCTGCACCGACCAATCCGTGAGCTACAAATCTCCGCACGGTACCTGTGAGATTAGGCCGCTTGGCGAGTGTTACGCGGCATCGGCAGTGGGGGAGGGATGCAACTCGCCAGCTCATCAGAGCAGCGATGGAAGTAGTAGAGATAGAAATTTCTGTCCAGTATCCTCAGGATGAATGGAAAAGAAGTTTAATTTACAAAACCCTATCTTCATATTCAAAGCCATCCAGGTCCGGTATTAATATATACACATTTCAGGACTAAATAAGAATACATTTTAAAGTAGAAATTTCTGTCCAGTATCCTCAGGATGAATGGAAAAGAAGTTTAATTTACAAAACCCTATCTTCATATTCAAAGCCATCCAGGTCCGGTATTAATATATACACATTTCAGGACTAAATAAGAATACATTTTAAAGCAGCGTTATGCAATTGGTTTCTTCCAGATTATACAATTAAATATGTTTTTAAGAATGTTACTTATATAAACACCCAAACCTCTCCTACAGCAATGTCCTGGATCAGGCATTTGTTTTAGTTTACTTCTAAATCTGACCTTTCTCTGTCAAAAGTAATACTGTTAATCTGAGTTTATTCTATTTGTTTCAAAGAGTGATCCCTCCTTAACTGTATACTCAACAAATCTCTCAACCTACCTATACTTCGGATATAATATTAACAGCCATTTAACAAGAACTACACAGTATATCTGAAAGATTTTGAGACACATTTCCTAAAGGAAAGCTTTCAAATGTATCTCCAAATAAAACACGTATAGCACTCAGTTCTGAAGTCAGCTTTTAACACAATCAAATATCAATACTGTACTTTGAATATGGATACAAATTTTTGTCTGCAACAGATATGCAATACTCTAGTCATACTAAAGATTTTCTGATTTATAAGTATACTATATCACTGGGTATATATGTCCCTGGAATACTGTTATTATTGCCTATTAGCAATAAAATAAAGTACAGACTTAGTTATTCAAAAAGCTGTCTTAGCCTTACTTTGAAGACGCGCCCCAATCAACAGACTTAAAAGTAGGAAACACATTTGCTTTTATTCTAATCATATGGCACCAAAGTCTTCAAGAATTTTAATACTAATGTAAAGATAACCACTTTTTCCTATCTTAAGCATTCTAGGAAAAGTCTGGCTAGTACAGTGGTAACGCGCTGGCTTCGCATTCACGAGGTCGAAAGATCGGTTCCCGTCCAAGACCGAGAGTTTAAGCTGTTTACTGGCAGGAACTGCTGTGATTGGACACCACAGTGGGGGGTTGGGGCTTGCCCTGGCTGACGAATACCCATTGTATTGAAATGGAAATAAAGTTTATACACATGCGATCTTAAGATGCATGTAAGAATTACAATGACATTAAGGAATAATATCTAATTTACCTTCATGTACTGTTAGTGAGTGACAAAATGTACATATGATGGGGCCAAGTTAAACCAGACAAGTCTAAGGTTTGGTTTTAGATTATACTTAGGCACGGATATCTAAACAAGAATCTAAAGAGGTAACAATGAAACAGATATACAGTATGATGAACTCTTTAGAGGATTAACATGAATAACGAGGTGAAATAGATTCCTTACTCTGCACTCTCACATTGTATGCTTAAAGAGTGCAAGAAAAAAGATAAGATAAATAATGAAGAAATTTACATACCTAATATCCACAATGGATATACATACTGTTAAAAATATACCTTTCAGAAATATATAATCTGATATTAAAATATTAAATAGTAAGGTTATCGGTGTAGAATATAAGGAAGATAAATCAAAAAGGGGGAAAAGATTAAAATAAGTTTTACAAGAAACTACTGTTAACTAACCTCATCTAAAGATCTTCCATCAGGTGATCTGTATCGTCTGGACCTATAGCCATGGAAACCCGAGTCACTTTCATCAGCAGAAGGTGAGGCTGTTGAAGCTAAGGATGAAACTGATGGTCTCTCACTTCTGTGTGCACTACTTCCACTACTCCACTTCTCTTCAAGGCTGTGTAGAAAAATAAGAAATACTTATATCTTTGTTATCTATGAATTTATATATCAGAAAGTACTTCATCACCGTT
>JAXCGZ010004449.1:7500-10000 GCA_037179515.1 Halocaridina rubra
CTCCAATCAGACACTGAGCGTCGTACTCTAATCCTCTGTTCCCTTCCTTTTAAGGAAGTTTGTATCCATTTCAAGAAATTTCCATATGTTCTCTCTATCACTTACGGCTTCTTAATAAGTTTCCCATGTGAGATTGTAACAAATGCCTTCTGAAAATCTAGGAATATGCAATCCGCCCAGCCCTCTCTTTCCTGTGAGATACGGCTTACCTCATCATGAAATTCTAATAAGCTTGCTACTGTTGATCTGCCTTCTCTGAAAACATGTTATCTCACTGACAAAAAGATGAAGGATTCCAAATGAAGAGAGATGTGTTTTGTAAGTAGCTTCTCAATAACATTGTAAACTATGCTGTAAAGGAAGCAGGTCTATTGTTTAGAGCTGTATCCCCTCTTCCCTTTTTGAAGATAGGTATTATGTTCACTTGTTTCCAGCATTTTGAAATCTTCTCAGATTCCAGTGACGTTTCCAAATATGAGGAATAGCACCACCTATATTGGTTTAGTGCATTTCTTATGTACATATATCATCAGGAGCTGTAGCTTTATGGGCATCTAACTCCATCAATGCTTTACATACCACTGTTGCTGAAAAGATGATGTTCTCTATTACTGCCCATGAACTCCTGTCTCTGCAATCTGAGGGGGTGGGGTATTTTATGCTATAAATATTGACTGAATCTTCTTGTTCACTTCTTCACAGATTTCTTAATCTGTCTCAGCAATGCTTCCATCCACTCTCTTTAACTTTAAAACCTGTTTCTTGCCTTTTAGTTTTCCTCAGATTAAGCTGTGGAAAAGCTGGGGATATTTTTTAGCCTTCCTGGTGATATCCCTTTCATAATCTCTCTCTGCCTTCCTTATTTCTTGCTCTTTTACGTCTGCCAAGCATTTATGTTTTTTCTGCTCCTATACCTTTTCCACCATTTGTCTCTCCACTCTTTAGCTCTTTTACACTCATTACTGAAGCATTTCACTCTGGCATGAATAGCTCCTACTTTGGTGGAAGGTATGTAAAAATTTACTCTCTTTCCATATTCCTCAAAAAAGACTCCGTACATCTCTTGTACAGATTTGTCGTTAAATAAGGTCCTCCAGTCAATAACTGCAAAAAGCTCTTTAATTTTGATGTAATCTCCTTTTAGATACTTCCTCCTCGTGTCCTTTTCGGTGCCTCTACTTTTAGGCAGAACAACTTTGATGATATACTCCATCAACAACACACAGTGGTTACTTTTTCAAATTGCCGGCTGGTACTCAATTTTTTCAATATCCAACACAAAATCTGTTCATACTAGATCAATTAGTGATGGCTCATCCCCACCCCTGGCCCTCGTTGGTTCCAGTACATGTTGGTGTAGGAAATTCCTTGGTACATAATTGAGGAATCTTGCCCCAAATGAGTCCTCCTCACTATGAAGGTCAAGATGAATCCAATTTATCTCTCTGTGCTTAAGATCTCCCATACTCAAAATCCTACTATTTCTCTCCCGTGCACTGTTAACAACTGAGTTTATGATTTCGATAGTACCTATATGGCTTTCCTCATAAACCTTTAGTCTTTGTTGATTCCTTGGTGGGTTATATACAACAGTTCTTATAATGCTCTCTGACCCAGTATGTATTCAAGCAACAAGAACTTCCTTGAACTCACTTTCTATAGCAAAGTTTATTTCTTCAACCTGAAATCTTTCACTTATGAGCAATGCTATCCCTCCACCAGTCCTCTCAGATCTTTCAACCCTTAATATTCTGAAGCTCTTATGAAAAACTGTGACACTATTCATGTCCTAACTTGAGATAGTCTCTGTAACCACCACTATATCTGCCTTACTGCAGTGAATCCAATCCATTAATTCTACTGCCTTACCAGCTACCCCATCAGCATTTGTGTACAGCAATCTTGATGAGGCTGAATCCCCTGATCTTCTAGCATTATTTTCTTTAACTTCCCTCTGGCTGTAAGAACTCTAACACAAAAATTTGTCTTCTCATCTTCATTTCTTCCCTCATTTAACCTTCTAGCTTCTTGCAACAAGCTTTTGATCTTTTCCATATTTTTCTGTGTTCTACATGGCCTTACGAACACTGTTCTGAATTCTTGAAATATCATTTAGGTTTTTGCCCTCGTCAATACTTCTCCACATGTGTCCCTTCTCTTAAAGTTTACTTTCTTATTTTTGCCTTTCCCTCCCTAGAATACTTACCAATTTGGTAAATGCACACAATGTTTCTGGTCCACATACTACTCCAAACTCCCTTATTTGGTCTAAAGCCCTAACTTTATTACATTCAAGTCTCTCCAGTCATGTTAACTCCTGGGATTCACTTATGCCTGAGATTATCACTGACTTCTCTTTATCAAGTGCCTGTTTGATCAATGGAGTAGCCGTTTCAATCACAACATTCTTTAATTTTTTATATTACTGTTTTCTTGTAGTCAAACGTATTTACCTTTTCCATTGACACTTTTTTTACTGCCACATTTTGCCTTACTGCAT
>JAXCGZ010004449.1:30000-35000 GCA_037179515.1 Halocaridina rubra
GCGATAGGTGAAAAACCGCGAAGTAGGAGCGCCATATTTATTATAAGTAATTTAATTTATTTTTACCTTTACTGTATAAACCCTCCCTGCAGTGCTAACAAACCACCCTTTACTTTATTAATAACAGCGAGCAAGTGTAAATTTATATGAACGTGATATTATGAAGATTGAAAAAAAAGCATTAATAACAAACAGCAAACAAACTTTCGATATAATATCGTCAGGGAAATAGCATGTAGAGAATATATATATTTCATTTAAGTTTCCCATGTACAGTGCAATATACGTTTTCTTTGTAATGAATTGTATAGTTTTCTTTTTCTCTCAGCTGACTTTGTGTACGTTAAGATTTCATGCAGCATGGTTGATATGTAAAGAAGATGGAATAATGTTTAAAACCAAGGAATATTAATAATACTATAATCTTGAAAATTAGATAAACCCCAAGTAGGGTGAGTAAATAAATATTTCATAAGTAAGATGTGCCTGAATAGTGATAAGCATCAGCTGATACGGAAGCGGCAAAACGTTTTGGTTTGAGGTTCGGTCTCCCGCATCCTCCTCCTCTTCTTCCGCTTAATGTGATCAAATACTGTATTATGAAGATAATGGAAAAAAAGCATTAAGAACAAACAGCAAACAAACAGTCAATATAAAATCGTCAGGGAAATAGCGTGCAAGGGTGCATCAGCTGATACGGAAGTGGCAAAACATTTGCATCCTCGTGCTCAAAAATAGCATATACCCAGAAAATCTGCGATAAAATAAACAACATGCATCCAGTGGTAGGTTGGCTCATGGCACCAGCTACAGTGAATATTCTTGGATAGTCATTACACATCTTTTATAATCCCTTCACATCTGACAGGTCATTACACTCTCCATATTGGTTTCTCTTTACTTTATGTATTCTTCGTGCCCAGGCCCGATAAAGGCGGTTTTATCTTATTATTTTTTGGCCCGTCCTGGTATCACAATCATTCAATTTTTTTTTCCTCACCAAAAAAATCTGCGATGCACTGAATTTGCGGTAGGTGAATCACGATATAGCGAGGGATTACTGTATATATATATATATATATATAATATATATATATATATATATATATATATATATATATATATATATATATATATATATATATATATATATATATATATATAGTAATCTCTCGCTATATCACGGTTCACCTTCCGTGGATTCAGTGCATCACGGGTTTTTATGGCAAGCATATGTATTTTGTATCGCAGATTTTCTGGGTATATCGCGAGAATCCACGATATGTGGAAATATTTAAATTTCCAGTATTTTCATTATTTTATTGATAAAAAAAAGGATTTTCTAGCCTAAGAATAATAAAACAGTAAAAAACAGTAAAAAACAAATTTAAACATGTAACTCACAGTATTGCACCATATAAAATACGATACCAGTATCGGCGTCTTGGAAAAAGCAAAGGGTCGCACCTATGAGAGATAGTACACGGGATCCTATTGGCTGATGGGTGGGAGACGACAAATCACAGATTTCTGTTCTGGATCCTGGGGTCTGATTGGCTTTTTGATTGAAGCTCGATTCTTCCAGCATCTTTTATTGTCTCACCTCACCCATTCAGTTACTCACGTGTCCGCCTTTCGAGTTGTGCCTCTTAATACGTTGTGCTTGTGTTAGATATGCTGAGGGAAGGAAGAAGTTCCTCGGCTGTCGGCCGCCATTTCTGCATCAATGAATCTACTGTTCGCTACATCGACCTGCAGGAGTGAGACGATGATATGGTTCGTTCGGTGCACTTCTGCAATTTTATCGACGATGCCATAACTCCTTACACGACCAACTTCGCACAAAAGAAGAAACAGTGACAGTAACTCTCCATTACCAAGTTCTTCTCTCGCAAAAAGCAGCCGTAAAGCTGTCATTGGCTGTGCAGTATGTAACCGTCATCAACATGTCATTCACGGTAAGCTTACCTATCATGTTCATATAGCTTTACGCTTGCGCACTGTTATTTATGATAAACTTGTCACACATATAAATTTACGCTTGCGCGCTGTTGTTAATAAAGTAAAGGGCGAGTTGTTAACAGTTCAAGGAGGGTTTATAAAGGTAAAAATAAATGTAAAATACCTGTAATAAATATGGTGCTGCTACTTCACAGATTTTCACCTAGCGTGAGTGGTCTTGGAACGTAACACTCAATAAATGAGGGATTACTGTATATATATATATATATATATATATATATATATATATATATAAAATATATATATATATATATATATATATATATATATATATATATATATATATATATATATATATATATATATATATATATATATATATATATATATATATATATATATAATATATATATATATATATATATATATATATATATATATATATATATATATATATATATATACAGTGTTACCCCGGTTATTCGCGCTTCCTGGTTCGCTTTCTCACTATCACGTTTTTTTTTTGGATAAATTATTATTTTATTTCATGGGTATATGCAAAAATATTAAAATATTAAAAAAAAAAATTCTCAGTATTTTCATTTTTTTTATTGAAAAAAAAATATTTCATTATCTAATTGATAAAAAAAATTATTTCCCAGCCTACGAATAATAAAACAGTAAAAAATAGTAAAAAACATAAATGTAGATAGATAGATAGATAGATAGATACATTTATTGACCACCTCTTTTGAAAAGTACAGTATAATCTTTACAAAAGGAATATTTGGTTCAAATTTCAGTGAATAAATACAATAGATTTTGTACAATCATCAAATAAGTAGATGAATTTTAAATTAATATACATTGTACTAATAACTGAATGATATGCGTACGTACAGTATAACTCACAGTATTGCATCATACGAAATAGTGTTCGATAGCGTACAATGTATTGGGGTCACAGCTACGTGAGCTAGCATATATATTTATATTTCCAGTAGTTTCATGATTTTATTGATAAAAAAAAACGTATTTCTTAGCCTAAGAATAATATAACAGTAAAAAAAAGTAGAAAACATAAATACTAACAGTATTGCAACATGTAAAATACGATACCGCTATCAGCGTTTCGGACAAAGGCTTCCACCATCTTCCATAGTCTCGCCTCACTTGTGTGCGCCATTCATGTTGTGCTTATTATTATTAATATGTTTTGCTTGTGATTTTTTTACTCGCATATTTTAACCTTTGCAATGCCTCCCAAGCATCCTTCATCTTTTAAGGCTTCTTGTAGTGAGCCTAAGTGGCAAAGGAAAATGTTAACCATTGTAGATAAAGTGAAATTCTTAGATATATTGAAAGAAGGAAAAAAGTTTGTGGATGTCGGCCGCTATTTTAAGTAAACGTAAAAATTATTGTAAAATATGGAACCTATTAATGTCAAGTCATCATCACCTCATTCATGGTAAGTTTTCCTATCACTTTCATAAAAAAATTACGTTGCTTGCTGTTATTTATAATGTAAAGGGTGTTTTTTTAACAGTACAGGGAGGGTTAATACAGTGTAAACGTAAAAATACATTAAAATATCTATGTACATATAGCCTGATCTCTACACCACGGATTCCCGGGTTCGCGCCGGGTCCCGGAACCGAAATACCGCGATAAGTGATGCAACACTGTGTGTATATATATATATATATATATATATATATATATATATATATATATATATATATATATATATATATATATATATATATATATATATATATATATATATATATATATATATATATATATATATATATATAGATAGATATATATATATATATATATATATATATATATAGATATATAGATATATATATATATAGATAGATATATATATATATATATATATATATATATATATATATATATATATATATATATATATATATATATATATATATATATATATATATATATATATATATATATATATATATATATATATATATATATATATATATATATATATATATATATATATATATATATATATATATATATATATATATATATATATATATATATATACAGTACAGTGTTCACCCCCTTACCGTAGTAGTTCCGTTCCGGGACCCGGCGCAAACCAGGAAAACCGCGGAGTAGGATCAGCCTATAGGTACATAGATATTTTAATTTATTTTTACGCTTACACTGTATAAACCCTCCCTGTACTATTAACAAACCACCCTTTACTTCATAAATAACAGCATGCAACGTAAATTTATATGAAAGTGATAGATAAAATTACGGTGAATGAAGTGGTAATTACATGACATACTCATTTACAATTATTTTTAAGTTTACGTACTGTATAAACCCTCCCTGCACTGTTAAAAAAACATGAACTATCTCACGTAGGTGAGAGCTACTGGAAATATAAATAATATGCTAGCTCACGTAGCTATCGGACACTACATATATCGCATGATGTAATACTGTGAGTTATACTGTACGTACGTATATCTAAATTTATGTTTTTTACTATTTTTTACTGTTTTATTATTCTTAGGCTAGGAAATACTTGCTTTATCAATAAAATAATGAAAATTTTAATATTCACTAGGTCACGTTGGTGAGAACCTTTGCGTTTTCCGAAACACTGATACCGGTATCGTATTTTACGTGGTGAAATACTGCTTACTATTTTTTACGGTTTTATTATTCTTAGGCTAAGAAATACGTTTTTTATAAATAAAATCATGAAACTACTGGAAATATAAATATATATGCTAGCTCACATAGCTATCGGACACTATTTCGCATGATGCAATACTGTGAGTTATATTGTACGTAAGTACGTATATCTACATTTATGTATATGCTATCTCATGTAGCTATCGGACGCTACATATATCGCATGATGCAATACTGTGAGTTATACTGTATGTACGTATATCTAAATTTATGTTTTTTACTATTTTTTACTGTTTTATTATTCTTAGGCTAGGAAATACTTGTTTTATCAATAAAATAATGAAAAT
>JAXCGZ010004449.1:40000-47907 GCA_037179515.1 Halocaridina rubra
TTATTAATATGTTTTGCTTGTGATTTTTTTACTTGCACATTTTAACCTTTGCAATGCCTCCCAAGTATCCTTCATCTTCTAAGGCTTCTTGTAGTGAGCCTAAGTGGCAAAGGAAAATGTTAACAATTGTTGATAAAGTGAAACTCTTAGATATGTTGAAAGAAGGAAAAAAGTTTGTGGATGTCGGCCGCTATTTTACATAAACGTAAAAATTATTGTAAAATACTGTACCTGTGTAGTCACGTCATCATCACCTCATTCACGGTAAGTTTTCCTATCACTTTCATAAAAAATTACATTGCTTGCTGTTATTTATAACGTAAATGGTGTTTTTTTAACAGTACAGGGAGGGTTTATACAGTGGAAACGTAAAAATACATTACAATATCTATGTACATATAGGCTGATCCTACTCTGCGGTTTTCCTGGTTCACGCCGGGTCCCGGAACCGAACTACCGCGATAAGGGGGGTAACACTATATATATATATATATTATATATATATATATATATATATATATTATATATATATATATATATATATATATATATATATATATATAATATATATATATATATATATATATATATATATATAATATATATATATATATATATATATATATAATATATATATATATATAATATATATATATATATATATATATATATATATATATATATATATATATAATATATATATATATATATATATATATATATATATATATATATATAATATATATATATATATATATATATATATATATATATATATATATATATATATATATATATAATATATATATATATATATATATATATATATATATATATATATATATATATATATATATATATATATATATATATATAATATATATATATATATATATATATATATAATATATATATATATATAATATATATATATATATATATAAATATATATATATATATAATATAATATATATATATATATATATATATATATATATATATATATATATATATATATATATATATAATATATATATATATATATATAATATATATATATATATATATATATATATATATATATATATATATATATATATATATATATATATATATATATATATATATATATATATATATATATATATAGTGATGCTGTATTACATGATGTATCTAATCTAAAGTAGATCATTAAGCTTAATCACCATGAAATAAAATAATTTAATTAAGCATGCCAAGGAGTATTAGTATATAGTTTATGAGGTACCAGTTTCCATATCTCAGTAAACATTACATGCAAAAACAATATATAAATAGTGTGAAGTTACTAGTATATATATATATATATATATATATATATATATATATATATATATATATATATATATATATATATATATATATATATATATATATATATATATATATATATATATATATATATATATATATATATATATATATATATATATATAATCAAAAAGTAATAATCATAAAAACTGCTTATAGAAAAGTATTCTCAGCAATAGTTCTGGCATTTAAATGAAAACATAATATATTAGGAAAAGAAAAAAGCCACAAACAAAAAATGTAAATAGTAATACAGACACTCCCCAACTTACGAACGAATTAGGTTCCAGAAGTCCGTTCATAAGTTCTGTTTAGATAAAAAAAAAAAAAGCACTGAACAGTACATACTTATGCAGTATTGTACAGTACTTATTAGGTAAAAAACATTTAACTACTACAAAAAACAAAGTATACAGTAATAATGAGTTTTAATACAGTAATAATAATGTAATAATACAGTATAGTATAGTAATACATACATTAGTACATGGGTAGATAATGGGTAAGTTTCTATTCACATCTGTAAATGTTCGTAACTTGGTTATTCGTAAGTAGGGGAGGTTCTATACTGTGCATCCACACTAGAAAAAAATGTGTGAATTTTAAAAATTTATTGTGCTAACCTTCCTTTTAGGTGACATACAAAGGATTTAAGCTTACATATAGAATACTCATATCATGGATTCAATCCTTTTCTTGATACGCTACACATATAAGTTCTTACTCTTATGATAACAGTCCGAAGACAACCATTTATCTTACACGACAGTTAATGACAAGTCACAACTTGAAACTTAGACAACAACACGCAATTTCCAATTATAATGACGAGAGATGATTAATTTACATGACAGATAAGACAAGTCACAACTTTAAACTTTGGCAAGAACATGGAATTTTCACTGGTATGGATGCATTACCCTTAACGCTACCATGCACACCCAAGAAGTGGAACTTGCAAAGGGCTGATAATACTTTAGTACAATGCGTAGTTAAGGCAAATATTAAAAGGTCACAACTATTATATCAATATGCACAATGTACAAAGCCCAAACAAAAGTTCATTAAAAAAAAAAAAAAAAAAAAAAGAGAAGCAATTAAAAACTAATATTAGGGAAAATAATCAGCTACACCAAATCCCATACAATGTAATAAAAAAAGAGTAATAAATTACTTTGTAACCCAATCACTAATACATACCAGCATGCCTCCAGCCAGCCTAAAGGAAAATCTATCATCACATCTAATATGCTGCATACAATATACTATTACGGTTATAGCAGTATAAAATACTTAATGATTATCATCACCATAATTTAGGATAACTGACACCTACCCCAACTGACCCTTTCAACTCACAGGAAGTACCCTTCAAATTTCATCACCAATCCATCATCATCTACAGTGGGACAGAGTTGAACAGGAATGAGACAGATTCTCCATTGTGTGTACGGCGAATGGCCTCAGCCAATATGTTGGACACATCAATCAGCTGCAAAAAGTAATGACAAATTCGGGTTGCAAACACCATGTATCTTTCGTCCATTCTCCCTTACATATCACACTTTCTAATTACAAAGGCAGACTTCCTTTCAGATCATCTGTGCAATTGTAACAAAGTCTTAACTTCAAATTCACAGGCCATTCTGATGTACTGTAGGCAATTACATTATTGAGCAAGTCACATGCATGGACCTTTCTGAAGTACACAGGTCAAATTCATGGACCTTTCTGGGGGTAAAGTTAGAGATACTTAGCAGTGTGAACTTCAAATTCATGGACCTTAGGAATATTTGAATGTCTCTAGCATCATGACTGTTGAGGCAAAAATTATGTAGCTACTTTCCATTTAATTGCAAGAGGTGAACAAAAGGTGAAACCACATCAAACCAGTTTGTAACAGGTGTAGGACAATTGTGAACTGTAGGTAATATCACGCTTATGGCAAAAAAATCGGGGTAGGTTTCTGGTTATGGGGTAAAATGCAGTTGGAATTCACAGGCAATTTTCTGATGACTCATAGTAAAAAGCAATTTTACTTATCCATACAAATTTTCTGGGAAAGCCTTAGCTGTTTTTGAACAGAAAAAACTAAGGAGCTAAGTATTAGCATAAACCAAGTAATCAACAAGGCTAAATATTACCTGGCATCCTATTCACACAAAAATAAACTTTCCAAAAATTCTGATGTTCATAAGGAATTAAAAATGCATTTGAACAATTCAGTTGTTTTTTCTATGTCCTGACTATTTATTAATAAAAATGCATAGTCAACACTACGAAATGGCAACTCTCACATAGGTGTTACTCGATCAGGTCCAAGCACTGTGAAAAGGAAAAGTTACAAAGAGAAACTTATTTTTCTAAGATCTGCTCATCTTCAAATACTGTAATCTAGATATCATACACGTCGATATTTGTTTAGTTTAGGTAGACAAAGGATTAGCAACAGTAACTGATAGTAGTTCATACAAGACTTGAAAAAAAATCTCGTCAAGTGTTGAAAATTAACATAATTTACACTAAAATACTTTAAAAATATATGGATCTCTACATAAAAAGATTAAAGTCGTGTTGAAAATTAACACCATCTACTCTAAATTATTCTAATAACATATGGATACCTATTAGCCTTTACTTCCAACAAAAGCTGTTGGGAATTCCCTACAGATCTATACTTAAGTGGCTTGTATTACAAAAATGGTTTTGCCTTAACTAATAAATAGCTGACTCATGAAGGAAACCGTGACATTTGTCACTTTGGGTACGGTTAGGCATGCTCTCGCATGTACCCTATTGTATCTCTGAACAACCTAAACAGACTATGAAATGCTAAACTAATACAAAACTGTTATTATAAAAGTATATATATTCCAAAAGCCATTTTTCCCTATTGTGTAATAAACACCTTCAAAAGCCTTATGAGTCAAATATATAGTAAGCTACCAAAAACAGCTTAAAAAATTAGATTTAAATATATATTAAGCTACTATTCCAAACCAAAAGTTAAAAACAAATGGAAAATATATGTAGTAAATGGGGCAATTGGGTTTGACAGTATTTTTTGTTCCTTCCAGCTTGGTTAATACAAAATCTAAATAAAAGATTATAGATCACGATTAATACAAACCAAATTAAAACGACTAAACAATTAACATAGTAAGGGAATTTTGCGTCAATACATAACAATTACAAAATTTTCAACACCTCAGATTTAGAAAAAACTTTTAACAATTCTTGTAAACATAATGCCATTCTGAAAATATCATAAAGTTACATAATTCAATTCCTGCAGCTATGCCCATTCTGACATTACTGCAGAATATGCTTAATGTGCTTTCCATTCATCTCATTTTGAAATATTTTTAAATAAAAAGATACAATTGTAATTTGCACTCAAAATTATTCCCTATAACTTCTACACATACCATTAAAGACAGAAATCAGTTCTAAATCATATACAAGAGGTTAGCAGTCAAACCATGTTACTGTAGGATTCAGACAATACGGTTAATAGATATATGGCCATATCATGCAAATACAGACATTTTTATCAATTCTAACTCCATTTATTGAACATTATCAGGAAAAAGAAAAAAATATCTTATGAAGAATAATAACCTTAGGGTGCTCTAGCGTTATTCATATTTATAACGCAAGTCACCTAACCTAACTTAATCTAACCTAACCTAGCAACTATGGAGTTATTTAACTTTACATAGGGTTCTTGAGGGTTAGTCTTCTTTACAAGATAAACTAATCTTCTACTGTGTGACCCAAGTAATTTTCTTCCTCACAGGTATTTTCTGTACATCTATTTACATAATCTTATTGACTTCTAAATGCTGTACAGCCTTAGTATAAAGGTACATATGACAGGTGAAAAGTTAAGTATCACGTTTCAAACTGCTTAGTGCAATAATATGAAAATAAACAAAATTGCATATTCAAAACTGGAAGCTATAAAGGTAAAGTTAAATCACTTATTTATACATACAAGATTATTTTAAAAGACTTTGGCAAGCAAATCTAAGTCCTGCCTCTTAATATATCTTTATATAACAAATTAGTTAAGGTAGACTGATTCAGTTATATGTCCTAAATCCATTATTTATGTATAAATCTTTTCACCTATGGCTTCCAATATTCAATATTTGGAAAGAAGATTCAAAGCATCAAAATTATTTTTGCTCACAACAT
Organism: Halocaridina rubra; assembly: GCA_037179515.1. Lineage (NCBI taxonomy): Eukaryota > Metazoa > Arthropoda > Malacostraca > Decapoda > Atyidae > Halocaridina > Halocaridina rubra. The sequence goes on from JAXCGZ010004449.1 coordinate 45,551, forward strand.
TCATATATAACTAAACTGTAGTAGCTCTCTCTGTGCAATATCAAATTAGCAAAGCTAGCAAATTATGATTAAAAATGAGAGAACCATTGCAATATAATGATTTGACTGGCAATAGCCTTTTAAAAGCCAGAAAAGCAGTGTCTAACAAACCATAAATGTATCCTACCTGAATTTTACTTGAGTCCTTCATATGCTGTTCCTGAGGTATTGTGTTTGTTACAACAACTGCTTCGAAACAAGCGTTGTTAATACGCGACACGGCGGGACCAGAAAATATTCCGTGTGTTAAAATGGCATAGACTCGTGTTGCACCAGCTTCCATAAGTCTGAAATTGCACAATTAAAGTTTTTAACTTTATTCAATATATTAAGTTAATGAAAAAAATAAATGCAGTAACAAAATAAATATACCATACCTTTATTGAGCTCCATTTTAAATATACCAGGTGCTTGAATTACCAAACTTTAAATGGATTTATTTTGTTACGGTATAAATATCAGAAAAAACTGTTGTTATTCCTTAAAAAAATAAAGGCAGTTTCCAGGTGCCCCTTGAAATGAGCCTGCACCTCCTGTTAGTTGAGTTTACTAAAATGAACATACTTTAGACCTTAAAAGGAAAATATCATCAAGTGTAAATGTTATTACTCATTCCTCACATTTGCTCTATTCCTATAAATGAATAAACCAGCCATGACCACATATTAAAGACTTGTTCCAATAAATAATTCATTTCCGAGGGGGAAGAATACTTACTTTGTTTTCCTGTGTGCAGTCAAAGTAGACTAAATGGAGCAAAGTAAAGGGACTGCAATTCCTTTTGTGTTTTAATCCCACAAAGATTCAAGATTTTTGCTTGTCTAAGTCACCCTCTCACAAGGGGATATATATATATATATATATATATATATATATATATATATATATATATATATATATATATATATATATATATATATATATATATATATATATATATATATATATATATATATATATATAAATATATATATAAATATATATATAAATATATATATAAATATATATATATATATATATATATATATATATATATATATATATATATATATATATATATATATATATATATATATATATATATATATATATATATATATATATATATATATATATATATATATATATATATATATATATATATATATATATATATATTATATATATATATATATATATATATATATATATATATATATATATATATATATATATATATATATATATATATATATATATATATATATATATATATATATATATATATATATATATATATATATATATATATATATATATATATATATATATATATATATATATATATATATAATATATATATATATATATAATATATATATATATATATATATATATATATATATATATATATATAATATATATATATATATAATATATATATATATATATATAATATATATATATATATAATATATATATATATATATATATATATATATATATATATATATATATATATATATATATATATATATATATATATATATATATATATGGATAGACTACATCAATACGAATTAAAAAAATACAAACAATTCAAGGTCCTAATATACAATATATTTTCATTCTTAAAAATCATAATTAAAACACCTATGTAAAAATCCTTTTCAGCATTATAATGCTGCATTTGCATCTTTAAGATCTAGTCCATTAGTTTCTTTTGGTAGAGGAGAGACCGCAATAGAGCGTGGTTAAAACACTCTAATAAGAATGTCACAAATTTGTTATTGAGCCATATGTAGGGCAATAGGAAAGCCATCCAGCCTTATCTCCCCAGCTCGAACCTGTTTGCGTTCATTCCTTTCTAATGGAGATTGAGAGTGACACATAAAATGTCAAATACTCCTTGTTTGGTGGTACCTGTCAACTCGACAGGCTTAGGGAATGAACCATTGATATGCATAGTTAATGAATGACAGAACATTATATTCACAAGCTTTGGCTTTAACGAGTAATAATCCATATCCCTCAGCTCCCATACACAAAAATTACAGTCTTGCCAAAACACAATATCAATGTTGGCCAAGCAGGAGTTGCAAAGACAAGAACTACATAAAAAATATTAAAAAACGTGGTAAAGGGAGAAAACATAACTGATAAACGTACTTTTCAGCAGCATGACAGATCGTTCCACACGTATCAGCCATGTCATCCACGAGAATGGCAACTCTATCTTTCACATCGCCAACTAAGACCATAGAAGCCACTTCATTAGCTTTCTTTCGTTCCTTGTGGATCAAAGCAAATTCTACATTTAGACGATCTGCTATAGAAGT
>JAXCGZ010004450.1:0-47869 GCA_037179515.1 Halocaridina rubra
TTCCTTTGACACCTAGCCAAAAGTCCTACGACATCTCTCTCTCTCTCTCTCTCTCTCTCTCTCTCTCTCTCTCTCTCTCTCTCTCTCTCTCTCTCTCTCTCTCTCTCTCTCTCTCTCTCTGAGTTCTATCTTTTAATGGTAGGGTTGAAGATCATAAAATTTAATACTATCACCATCAGAGAACACTCTCTCTCTCTCTCTCTCTCTCTCTCTCTCTCTCTCTCTCTCTCTCTCTGAGTTCTATCTTTCAATGGTAGGGTTGAAGATCATAAAATTTAATACTATCACCATCAGAGAACACTCTCTCTCTCTCTCTCTCTCTCTCTCTCTCTCTCTCTCTCTCTCTCTCTCTCTCTCTCTCTCTCTCTCTCTCTCTCTCTCAGAAATCATAAGAGTCTTATATGAATTTTATCAAGCATCTACATGTTCCAAACGTGACTATGTGAGAAATCTGACACAAAAAATTTCTCCCCATTTCTTCCACTCTTCTACCCCGACTTATATCGAAACCAGGGATTTAGGCCCGATTTCTTAAACAGTGTAAACCTAGGATACCATATTGTTAGTTAGCTAGACACACAAATGGATCTCATAAACGCAACTGACGCGATTCTGTGTATGGCTAGGATCCCGTACCTAGCCATACACAGAACCGCGTCAGATGCGTTTATGCAATCCATTTGTGTGTCTAGCTAACTAACAATATGGTATCCTAGGTTTACACTGTTTAAGAAATCGGGCCAAAGTCACCGTCACTGTGCTTTCCGGTATATTATCTGTTCATCTTCAGATAATAATATACTCAAAAGCGTTTGGTCTCTGTTGTTTCAAGATTCCTGAGTATGCAATATATTTATATTTACAAGATTAATGCGTTTCGCGTGAGACAATTGACACACACACACAAACATGTGTGTATTTTCAAATATCAGAGGAATATCCCACTTTCATGCTGTTATTATTATTATTATTATTATTAGTAGTAGTAGTAGTAGTAGTAGTAATAGTAGTAGTAAGGAATATATAAAACAAAAAAGTAATTCGTTCAATATGTCATGAAAGCCACAAAAATGCATTCTAAGTAGTACACGGACTTCAGGTTATGAATTCATTTTTCAAGAGCCTCAAACAGCCATTGTCACAATAACATCCCCCTACCCCCTTCCTCTATCAGTAAATTGAACCCCTCGATCCACCCATCTACCAAGGTCAACATCACTCCTCTACTTCTCCCCTCCCCGGCAATCATATCCCCCCTAATTTAAAGAATAGAACCCATCTCGTCTCTTGCCCCAAACCTTTTATCGAGATACATTTTTAGTTGTCAGTTTTTTTTTTATTAGGTATTATGTAAACTTATCTAACAATAACCACAATAGTGTTTATGACGATAATGTTTATTATTATTATTATCATTATTATTATTATTATTATTATTATTATTATTATTATTATTATTTCATGTTCAAAAATTGTTTACCACTTTTTTATACTTGTTTATAGGGGAATGAAAATTGTTTCATTTTACTGACATGATATCATCCGATTTCTATCTCTGTTTTAATTAGGAATAACCAACATAAACTGGAAACAAAATATATTCAATTTATTTCGTTCAATTTTACATTTTGCTCCGGTAATTTCGTTGGCTTAGTACTGTACACCAACTTTTTAAGAGGTCAGAGGTCAAAGAGCACCCTGATACCCTAAGGAATGACAAATAAATTAGACTCTTTCATAGAACTCTAATAAGAAAAATCATCACAGAGAGAGAGAGAGAGAGAGAGAGAGAGAGAGAGAGAGAGAGAGAGAGAGAGAGAGAGAGAGAGAGAGAGAGAGAGAGAGAGAGAGAGCACAGAAAAAAAAAATAAAAGCACAAACACCCTCACCATGAACAAAGTTATCGGCTAAAAGTGCTCCAGTTTTCGCGCCATTTCTAGCCACTTCGCGTATTTTCATCGTCACCTCATCCCCCTTGGGAACCACCCGCATGACAGAGGGAGTGGCGATGGGAACTACTCAAGAATTCTTCCCAGCAAGCAAACCAGTTTTCGATGCTATTAGACTGCGTGGCGCCAAAACCAACCTCTCTCTCTCTCTCCTCTCTCTCTCTCTCTCTCTCTCTCCATAACTAAAAACGTATTATTATTTATTATTAGTAGTAGTAGTAATCCCCTTATTGCTTCTTTTTTTTTATGTCGGCTATCCCCCAATTGGGGGAGACAGCCAAGGTAGATAAAAAAAATATTATTATTATTATTATTATTATTATTAAATGGGCTAATTCACAAAATGCTAAGTAATAATAATAATAATAACAATAACAATAATAATAATAATAATAATAATAATAATTAAAAAAGAAAAGAAAATGAGAAATGTTTGAAAAACATCAAAAATCATGTACTTTAAAATAGGTAGACAAATACTACCCACGAATTATAAACAGGATGGTCAAACGAGGACCCCATTTCCTCTCTCATATCCTACTTCTTCCTTTTCCTCCCAATGGGGTACACGAACTCTCTCTCTCTCTCTCTCTCTCTCTCTCTCTCTCTCTCTCTCTCTCTCTCTCTCTCTCTCTCTCTCTCTCTCTCTCTCTCTCTCTCCGAAAATCCATCACAGCTTGAACACAATTACTAGTTTGTAAAAGAAAGGTCTCATAAGAAAAGAATTGAAGTAATACATGTGCGTGCATATATTTCTTCTGACGTTTACCTATTTAGTTATTTTAATGTCTTAATATCTTAATTAAATGTAGAATTCGTACACAAGAAAAAGAAGTAGAAGAAGACGAAGAAGAAGAAGAGGAAGAAGAAGAAGAAGAAGAAGAAGGTATTTACGTGACTTATAACAGATAAAATTTTAAATATTCAGCACCTATCTGGAAGTCACATATTTGATCACAGATATATGAAATCACATTTCTGAAGAACGGATGAGGGAGTTGAATCTGCCACCACTTGAAGCCAGAGAAAACAGGGAGAATATATTAATGGCTTTTATGTGTCTCCACATTGTTGATAAAGTTAAAATGGGGGTGATATTTTGATAAGGTTCGCTCTAGAATCTGTGATTAAAGTTTGAAGCTCCGTAAGAAAACCTCTTTGCAGGAACTAAGGAAGTGTATTTAGTATAAGTACAGTTGATAATTAAATATTGCTAAGGACTAGAACTATAAGCTCCAAATGCATCTATTGTTTTAATAATAATAAAAATACAATGATGTAGTGAAAAGAGAGAGAAATAATATGGGCGTTATTAGCATACCAAAGTATTACCTATTAGCTCTTTTTGGTTTCCTATAGAGATGAATTTAATTCTGCTCTCTCTATCATACCTTCAATTTTGAATATGTCACGACTTGGTTTAAACCTTACAAAAGTCATCTAATTACCTCTTAATATGTCTCCGGTTGTTTGTTCGAATAATATATATGTATAAGAAATAATATATATGTATATAGAAAATTATAATGCCATTAGCAAGTGCCTATCTTTATAAAAGAAGAGAAAAGCATTATTTTATCTAAAAAATGAGCGATAGAAACAGTATGTTCAACTTAGCCCTATGTGTTCAAAACATATAATTGATAGGAAAACTAAATAGATTCTATAAGTCCAGTATAAATATAGAAAGCTTAGACGCAGGACAACAAGACATAAGCCTATTATATATAAGCCTACTTATTCTCTAAATAACGACATTAGAATGAACCTCACAACACACAGTCTACTTATGTGCAGAATCTCACGTATTCAATGACTTTAAATTTCCCCATCGTCATGATTCCCATGAGAGGGGGTATAGATAGGGGGTGGGAGATATTTATGTGAATGACCTCTGGACACATCACATCAGTTAATTTGGGGCCGGGAAGGGGAAATAATCAACAGCATATCATAATGATATTTAACTTCCATATGTGAATATAATTAAGAGGTAGGCCTACATCTCTTCGAGCAATATATAGTCATTTATTCTCAATATATATATATATATATATATATATATATATATATATATATATATATATATATATATATATATATATATATATATATATATATATTATATGAAAATTGGTAAAGATAACTATGAGGAGCAAATGAAATAAGCAGAACGGTAAACACCTTACCCAAGTTATTTTTTTTTACATAAGATTGACATCGCAATTATTAGGCCATCTACTTTTTACGTAATATAGGGGAATAGATTTCTTCTTCTCTTTCTTCTTCTTCTTATTATTATTATTATTATTATTATTATTATTATTATTATTATTATTACTGACACAAGCGGTTTACCAAATAACGAGAGAGAAATGTGAAAAGGGTTAAAATGCAACCCCCTAAAAAGCCCTAGAAATGAAAAAGAAATGAAAAAAAAAATTGCTGACACCATTACAAATGAAGTTAAAATAGGTTTTGCTGAGCAGTGTTCCTCGTCTGTTGCACGCGCCGAGTGGATACAAAGGAGTACAGTATTGGAAACTGGGACTGTGATAGACATATGGGGGAGGAGGGTCAACACGTCGTGACCTCGAGTACGTTCTTAGTCCCATTCAGGGTCTTACCACAGGGGGGGGGAGGACTTGGACGGGATGGAATAGGTGGGAGCACAATAGAGTATAGAGAAAGGTTAATAGAGACAGCCAGACTCCTTTTGAAATAATAAAGATGAATTTAAGTATTAGCCTAACTTATCTAAGTTCATTATCGTACTAGCTTTACACACTCAGGATTTGTATTATCATTCCCCCAATAACGCAAAGACGAACTGCAATTATAAATAGGAAAAAAAGTTTATATCAAAGATAAATGTTTGCTTCCACACTCTCCGAGAAGTGAAATTAAGACCCGATTTCTTAAACAGTGTAAACCTAGGATACCATATTGTTAGTTAGCTAGACACACAAATGGATTTCTTAAACGCATCTGACGCGATTCTGTGTAAGGCTAGGATCCCGTACGGGATCCTAGCCATACACAACCGCGTCATAATGCGTTTATGAAATCCATTTGTGTGTGTCTAGCTAACTAACAATATGGTATCCTAGGTTTACACAGTTTAAGAAATCGGGCATATGTCAAGACACTGAAAGTTATTAAAATATCAGATAAGGCCACGATAGTCTGGTTAGTTCACCGCTAGTTCAACTAGCTGATAAACTATTTTTTGTATATCTTTATCAATGCTTTGTACATTCATTTCTCGTTGGGGTGTGTGAAATTAAACATATACAAATTAAATATTACATAAGTCTGTAGAGAAGATTGAAGGCTAGCAGTTAAATTAGGAAATGATGTGTTATAGACAGATCAATATATACATTTTCGGAAAAAAAATCTTCTGGATTGATCACATAATTTTAATATCATAATGATGTAGATTATGCATTTTCCTATTATTGGATTAGGAGTAATTGTACTCTTGTGTATATTTACGTATTAAAATGATAGTTCTACATGAAAACGATTATTCGACAGTACAAAACCTCCCGATGTTCATAATTTTTTTTTATTTAATCTTCTTGTCACACACACACACACACACACACACACACACACACACACTATGAACAAATAGACCTCTACTATAGCAAAGGCCATATATATATGGGTCAGTTGCGAATATTTATAAGTACTGGAACAAATTTCAAGCATTCGCGGCTGTCAAGAGCTAATTTTCTCCTCTTTTTCAGCATCGATAGCTAATTCGCCAGACTTTGCATGAAGATAAAAACATTATCGAACTGTAACAACAAATTTAACCATACTCACCACCAAGGGACGAATCTTCGCTGTTATGACGAATAGTAGACATTCTCAAATATTAGCTACCACTGTTAAAAAACACTAAATTATGTGTAAGAATGCGCGAGTTTCACATCCACCCTCCACGCCACGACGTTTTGTTTTGGTTGAAATGTCAACGTTGTCAGTGAGAAGGCTGCCAAGTGCACGATAACTCTGAGATGCAATGCTTAGTATTTTAAAAGTAAAGTTATTGTTTCTATGGTGATTTTCCTTATATGATGAATATGTGTGTCCTTTGATGGGTGGCTATGTCAAAGCAAAAAAAAATTAATTAATTAATTAAATACCTCCCTCATGTTTCCCTACGTGTCGTGGTTTACTTAATGGGGAGGAGTAAGGGGACTACATATTCCCACCCACTGAATATTCTTGGATATTCATGACACATCTCTTATTATCCCTCCACATCTGACAAGTCATTACACTCTCGATCTGTTTCTCTATTTTATGTATTCTTCGTGCCCAGGCCCGATGAGGGCTATTGTATTTTTTTTTTTTTTTTGGCCCGTCATGGTGCCACAATTATAAATAATAATAATAATAATAATAATAATAATAATAATAATAATAATAATTTTTTAACTTTTTTTTTTAATTCTCACTGATGTCGAATGATGAGATCAACCCAGAAATAGGCATCTAACAAATATAATTACGTGCTTAATTCCTATACTAGAAATTAAGCTAATAATAATTACACCAAAAATATTTAGTTTTCGTGAAGTTCTTCCACGTTCATGAATAGGTTGGCCCATGGTAGCAAACAACCGTTGCAGTACTACAGCTGAAGATCTATTGGACTAAAATAAGCCTGTCCAAGACAGTCCGATTTTATGCCTTCCTTCTGTTACGGTTCTCTTGCAATGCCTACATTTACACCATATATTCCTTGAAATTGGTTACACATCACTTATTATCCCTTCACATCTGACAAGTCACAACACTCCCCATCTTTCATTCTCTTTACTTTACGTTTTCTTCGTACCCAGGTTCGATAAGGGCAATTTTCTTTGCCTGTCCTGGTATCACACTCATAAAAAAAATTTAAGCTAACAGCACATCTCATCTCTCAAGAGAGAAAACCACAGAAAAAAAGTGGGCCTTTTATGAAAAAAAGATAAATTTGTTATTAAATCTTTTATTGATAGACAAAGTACATTAGTTGCATTACAAAAGAGATACCAGAGTAGTACAGAGTAGTACATTCTCAGCAAATAGCATTGTCATTACCGATAAATTATATTGTATTTCATGCATATATGAATAATAAATGTTTAAGCATTATCAGTTTCTCCCTTTGCTTGCATCAATTTAAGGATAAAATAAAAATTATATATTTTTTTCTTTAATATAACAATATGAACAGTTAAAAGTAATTATAATGAGTATATGTGTTAGAGCTATGAAAAACGCAAAAAGCTTAAAATTATATTTAAAACAAAATATTTGGAAGAAAAAAAAACTGACACATGCATATAAAGGGTAGCAATAATAATAATAATAATAACAAGAATAATTATAATAATAATAATAATATTAATGGAAACTTCATACACAATAATGCAGATGATAATAGAATTAGGATCTCTTTAATGCCCACAGAGGCGTACTAATATTGTTTATGATAACAGAAGTTGGAGTTCAGCAACAAAATGTGAGTTCTTCTACTAACTGGGTGGTTGCTGGTCATAAGAATATGAATGTTAAGAGCGACGCATATTTGTATGATGAATGCAAGAAGTAATACACATAATGAATACATCTAACATACAAGAAAGCATGTAAAAAAGATGCATATTTATGTGTAGAGGAAGAGACAAGCATGATTCGTGTATGTTGCAAGAATAACATAGATGTAATGCGTTCAAAATGCTTTGACAAACCTTCAAGAGCAACACGCATCAGTATACGCAATGGCAAATCCTTGGTTAATTGAATGATACTTACACAATTGTGTAAATGAAACCTTTACTAATCGTAAAGGGTGACACAATCTACGGTCACGTATCATCCTATGAATAAAGTACAATGATGTAAACTGCAATTACAACGTACTACATAATACTGCTGCTGCCCTAATCATAACAGAAACAAATTATGGTAGGTCTCTCGCTTCAGCAGGAAAGCCTCAAGCAATATTACAAATGACAAAAAATTTTAGTAAGTTAATTAAAATACCAATGAGATGGGATACTGCATATAAATTTTATTTAAAAAAAAAAAAAGGTCATATACAAATAGCTATCCCATTGCAATTTTTTTACTCAAGAAAATAAATTATTAAATACTTCTATATCCATGCCAATATTAAAAAAAAAAAAAAGGCCTTACATCAGAAAAACATAACGATGCTGACAGGCAATTACTGTAATATGATATTAAAGAAAACTGTAAAATCCTTGTTAATTACGCAATTCCATCAAGAAAAGGCATTAATATCATGTATAGTACCTATAAAGAGAAGAAAAGAGTGACTTGCATATTTTTCTAACTTCGGGTAAGTACCATCTACCAAACAATGCCACATAACCTTTGCTTCATGTCTCACAGTTACGTACATGATAGAAATACCTATACTTCGTGTTTCAGTTACGTACACGAATACAACCTACATTTACAGTATCAAGTTACTGGCCTCAATATAATCTCTTCTAAACAAACATCAAATATTAATCAAGATACTTCTATCTTGGCAAAAGCCTCTACACCTAAAATAAGTGAAGTTGCATAATAATCAAGAGGAAAACCTAAGCAAGTTACAAAAACTATATAAGCGAGCATAGTTAGGTTGTTCAAATGTATATGACTTCACTTATTATAAGTAATTTATACACTGTCCTCTTCTTCCAAACTCAGAAAATACACTACTGGCACTCCATAAGTAAAATTCTAAAATTGAATTGTAAGGCAACATTGTATTTACAATAGAATTCAATGAATAAAATTATCAATACTAATCCATCAAAATATAAGAAAACAGGGCTTAAAAAAACAGTAACATTTTCACTGCAAAAACATTGCATTATCCGTAACACTAAAAGCACATAAAATTCAAAACAAATATTTTCATGTATTTAAAGGGAAGACCATATCTACATTTCTTAAATTCAATAAAAAGTCCTACCACAAATAGTTCAACACATCAGCAAGTTAAATTATGAATAATAATTGCACTAAATAGAAAAATATTGACAAACGATTTTATTCATTATTACATATTTTCGAAAATAACTGAGAATAAATTGATTTATGAGATAATTTCCAAAGTTTGTAAACACATTATTATTCCTGATTATTTTTGGAAAAAAAATTTAGAATATTAAACACCACTTCGGAAATTTCTGCTCTAATTTCCAAAGATATTCACACTATAATAAATGTTCTCTATCTGAGAGCACATCAAGACGTGGCATGAAAAGAAATTTGCAGACTAAAATCAATTTAGAGATATGATGACTTTAAACAAAAAAGATAAAAGGTAAAAGCAGCCTCACCAAATCAAAACTTGCTTGATAACAACCACATTTAAACACGAGAAAAAAAATAATGTAACACCCAAGCGAAAACAGATATTGCAATATATTAAAAAATGGATATAAAATATCAAATCTTTACACAATGAATACTATGGTAAACACACATAAGCAAATAAATCAAGTGATAAAAAAAACAATTATAATTTAAAAAAAAAATATGAAAAATCTAAAAGCGAAAACTGATATTCCGATATATTACAAAATGGACATAAAATATCAAATCTTTGCACAATGAAAATTATGCTACACACATGATTGAAAATAAAGAATAAACACAAATGGCTACCTTCAATGTGCATCAAAAATAGATTGCTTTTGTCATTCTAAACCCTGAAAGTGAGGCAGTATACTTGACGGTGCGTACAGTTTACTTACGTAGAGCAAACTATGCCAATCCAATGCATCACAAAATCTAGGGCTCAAAATCCAATCCACATCAAATATGTATGTTATCATAGTCACACCTCTAGGTGTAGCAACACTTGTAATTAAAAATGTGCTTTTTAGAAACAATAAAATTTTGCAGACATTTCTAGCCAAAGATGAGCGTAAAACATAAATTAAAAAATGTGCTTTTACAGCAAGGAGAAAATTTTGCAAGACATTTCCAGGCAAATATGAGCGTCAAATCAATAAAAAAAAGTTTGCGTTTTAAGGAACGAGAAAATTTTGCTAGACGCTTCCAGCCAAATATGAGCGCAAAACATGATTTGGTATTCACGGATCTCAAATCTTTTCCGTGAAAAATTTACGACGTGTTCAAGAATATGACACAAGATGAGTGTTCGACCAGCAACTACCACAGTGTTAGAAACTCACTTCTTTGTAAATTGTGTAATACTGAACGAGAGAATTTAAATTTAAAAAGTAAAGTATATATATATATAGTTTTTGCCAATTAACTTTGGTAAACCTAACCCTGCATAGATATAATGGCTCCTATCAGAAAAGATTTATTTATATACTGTATATAAAAGAAGAAAAGGAAAGAACTACATGCAAAGCAAATATAATATATATATAATTATAATTACAATAATAATATTAATAATCTCCGTCATACAAATAACGCTAATAAAACTCTTAGTGACTTCATGAAACACTGACCATGGAAAGATAATTATAATTAGTATAATAATAATACATGTAATTAGGCCAAAGGCCAAGCGACACCTTGACGGACGCTACTCCAAAATCCCCGACATCAAACCCTTGGGAAATTAAACTCCAGCACTATCAAACTGGCACTAGTGTGCTTTCAACAAGTAAATAAGGAACAATACATACTCAAGTGTCAACATTCATAAAATAAAAATTTCCCGAATATTGTTTTCAGTGAGTTTTACAGTGACAAAGAATTAGAATATCTCTTCACAATATGCAGATGTAAACGTAATACTTTTATACGAGTTTTTTTCATCTGGCATTGATGTATGTATATCAACGCACTCAAAAAGGTTAACAATTTATAAATCATGTTAATTTCAATTATCAATATTCTACTTAAGAGCAAATAAACAATACGTAATTCAGAAATACAAAATTTACACGTACCGACTCAAATATATACCGACCTTATTGCGAAAGCAATGTAAAACCATAATTATATATAGAATATCTATATCAACTCCTTACATTTTCAAGGAGGTTTGAAAAAATCTTAGAGAGATTCTCTACCACTACATTAATTTTAGTTTGATTCGTGTATTTGGACTAGATTCAGTAAAGATGACCTAAGCACTCTGGCTCTATGAAAGTATCACAAGCTAAGGTATTTGAAAAAGAAACAATCTGGCCCAAGGCCTAAAAACGCAAGCTAAGATCTCTCTCTGAAGTATGGCCAAGACAGCATAAGTCTGCACTCTCTCTGACTTACAAGACATTAATGCACCACATGTAGTGCTTCGTGAAATGCAAAGCCATAAGCATATGAACTGCATTAACAAAGTCTGACATTCTTTGTCAAAACAAAAGAGTGCAAAAGAAAAAAATTTGCAATTGCAATATCGTCATTAATGACAAACTTTTCAGCAAATGTTGCATGACAGAGAAATATAATCTATAAGCCTTTATGAGAGAGTTACATTCTTATCAAATGTAAATGCCAACAGGCTAAGGAATGATATGACACAACCTAGACATCTTAGCCTAACTGGCGAGAGGGAAAAAAAAAAAAATGCACCCCACAGAGAATACATTCCTATGCTGCATTGCCACCCATCACAGACAACTCTTGACAATAAGGGAAGAACTTACCACAGCGGTTGAGACACCTCCCAGCTACGAAACTGAGGTACGGTACTCCATCTTGCAAAAATCACATCCAAACACTCACTAATTATTGCATGTAAGCCCGGTTTAGGAGTTTAAAGGCCAAACATTTGAAATTTTTTATAAAAGTTGAAAAGTGGAAACTGGAAATATGCTTTTATACAAAAAAAATAATAGCAAGTGAAGAATGCTGAGAGCATTCATTATTAGTAAAGGAAAAAAAAAAAAACCTCAGTTACTATAGCGTAGAAAGTGATCTGTAAACCGCAAGGGAAAGAGAATGTGTTTGCAGTTTTCCTGAATTACCTGTTTGGATATTCTGAACACCGAAACCGACACCGACTTCTTTCGACTTTTAAGTGTGTTTTCAGGATAACCCAGATTTGTGCCAGCACACCACATTTGGCACAAGGTAATAAAAAGTTTATGAGGGTTTGGGGGAGTCGGGGGAGGTTGTCCAAGAACCTCCATATATAAACCTAAGACTGTTTAAAAAAAGGGGAGGGGTTTCGGGGAGGACACAGGACACAAGAGCAATCAAACACTGCACAAAGTCGGGGGCTTTAACCGTATCTAACTAAACAAAAGACCCGTACCACAAATCTCCTACTGATATCAAGACTGTAAAATGCACATAATAGCCGTTAACTAACATCACTAAGATCGTGAAACTGGCAAACTAGCTTGCAAGACACTAGTTTTAAACCCTGATTCTGAATTTACTGAATTAAGGCAAAAAAAATATGCAGACCTTTTTGAGATTGTAAAGTAAAATGAGTATAACAGTGAATCAAGATCAGTAATCTATTAATGTAAAACTTAAAACTTATGAACCAAAACTGCATGAATATGCATGATAAATTAAGAGCAAACGAGCAAATAAATCTCAGTGATGTCATGGAACAATCGTGCATCAAAATAAAAATCACAAATGGCTGGACCCGACAGAGTGGCACTGATAACAAATACTCCGTCCTGATCCCATCTCGTTCTACTCCTTAAAATGTGTCCGGTCCTTCCATAACACTCTATTGAATGTAATGTTATGTGTCATTCCATATTCTTCCTCTCGCAATCACAATTCTGTAAACATTTAGTAAACAGGTGATGATTTCAAAATTTACTGAAAAATTTCTTTTCCCAGGTAAAAAACACTACAGTTCCTTTATACATCTGACTCTAAGTTTATGTTTGTTTATTATACGGAATATTCCTGAATGAAACTAAGAGAGCGTAAAAACAATACATTAGCGAGCTTATGACAGGACAGACATTGTATGGCAACAGTTTCATGCACCGTATACATCTCTAGGCTGTTAATAACCAGTCCCAGAAGAATTATCTGTTACATAAAAGATGCAATCTCGATCTTCTGACACTGTTCACAAAATGAAAGGACTCCAGCAGAGGTGCAGGGTCTGCTAGAGAAAGCAGCGTATATATAATGATACAGTAATTACAAATGTCAAAAACAGATCCATTTTTTTCTCATTTAGCCAAACCATCTAGTAACAATAAGCATAAAAATTGTCATGTATTATAGAATAGATTCAATAGTCACTCTATTTTTCCATTTAAGAAAGAAAGTAGTCACGAGTAAAACACACACACGGCAGACACACTTAATAATCTCACGAGACCGTACCATCTCGATGAACGCAGGCATGCACAAATCTTCCTTATCACACTGCTCCCTCCGTGAAGAAAGACATTTTTCTCAGCCAGCCTTCTGCCGAAGAATAACCTTTTTCTTAGCTCCATATTTCCTCCAAACATCCAGTTCTCTATTAATCCCATCTTCTCCTTCAAAAAACACAAGGAAGAAGAAGTAGGCGGCCGCTATATGGGATTGGTAATAATAATATATTTGAATACTATAAGTTCTACACACTATGATCTTACTAGTAATATTATTTATAAAGTAATAAAGAGGCATTGCATATGCAGTTTCATTTTAGTTTCTAAATTCTTACAGGTACTAGAGGGGTCTAAAAATGTTTTTTTCTTAATATTTTGCACAATATAAGTCAAAAATCCTTAATGTTAAGAAAAATAGTTTCAAGTTAAGACAGAAGAAAGACACTTAGAAGGTGAAAACCAGCAGTTTATATATAATATATTTTTTCACTTTTTGCATACCAAATATTTTGCATTCCGTCAATCCGTTGTCAGAGCCTTAGGGGTACCCGTCTCGCGCATCAACTCGCACACACTGGCCCATAGGGCAGTGCGTAACATAAATCTGCCGGCCAGGCACTTGACACCGTGGGCAGCTCTACTTTTCCCTTACCTCAAAAACAAAGATGGCTGTAGTGACAGTATGATAAAACTGTGCTGTACTGAGATTTCCATTTCAAGGCAAATACCACACTTGTTATCTGCATAATTAAATCACACTAGATATGAGCTATTTCATACAGTTTACGTCTAAACACAGGTCTATATTAATCTCTCCTACTCCAAACTAAAGAAAATTTGCTAAGATTTAAAACCACTAGATTAAAGTCAAGCCTAAACGGTAGGAGCCATTCACAAATAATATCACTATTTATATTCCAAATATCTGAAATCTAGGATATGTTACTTGTGATTGACATATGGTACAGATACTCATAGAATATATGATCACATCATTTCTTCAGTATTTCAATAGGCAATAGGATCGATAGCTGAAGCTTTTCGAAATATCAATGTACAAATTAGCATATATACATCAAAAAAACTCTTGAGGTAGCATTTGGTAAATTTTCTCTGAGCATCATTTTTAAAAAGCTCGTTCCAATAAGTCTACAGTTTTTTGCTATGTAAAATTACTGATATGCAAGTTAACATTCAGACATTACACCAAAATCCTAAAAAAAACAGTTATTTCATGCCTAAGATCTTAATGTCTATTGAAAATGGTAAACAAGTAAAAAAAGTTTTTTTTTTTTTTTGAGAGGAATTTAACAATCCAAACAAAGGCCCCTATGATTTGGCTGTCAATGTGTTCGACTTCTAGATTACATTTTAGGCTCAAAAGTTATCACTAAAATTGGTATGAACTTCTGTATGATGGACAAGGGACTCTGTACTGAAGCGAATTAATAAAGTTGGACTCCAGACAATTGTGACTACGAAACAACAGAAAATTCAAAGTACTGTAGTTGAAATTACGAAAATACAGAATGGGAAAGGCCGAGTGAAAGACAAAAAAGGGATGCAATAAACGGCCAAGTATAAGAAAATAAACACGTATAGGCAAAAGGCCTAGCACTGGAGGAACCAAGATAGTTGGCAATGAAAGGCAAGATAAGATGAAATGTGATACAAAGACATATAAAGCAACAGTAGCTAAATGTTAGTTCCCTAACATTATGCTTGCAAGAAATCCAAAAACTTAATCTATGAAGGTCAAAACTAAAATGGGATTATACAGCACTGGAGACTTGACGAGAAGGGAGTTTACTTTTTGGATGATGAGAAATTAAATGGTTAGTACAAGAACACATTTAATTTCTGTAGAACTCATCAAGCTTGGTGTCCTGCACAAAGAAAAAGACAAAAGAAGAATTTCTGTATCTCACATTGCAATTACTAAAATACCAAAAATATTCATTCCCAAAAACATTTTTGAGGGCTTCAAGAACTGAAAGTATTAAAACCATTTTATTTTCAAAAAAGGCAATTTCCCAGATTACAATATGGGAAAATTTTTTCTATTCCAATTATGAAACACCCTAGATGCAAAATTTCATGAAAATGGGGAAAAATTCTCACCATACATGTCTCCAAATACAGTACTACTGTACATCATCCACAATCATCCCAAATAACAATTCAGAAATGTTCATCTTCTAACGACAAATTATAATGTACTCTTTCCAAAGTGTGTTTAGACGGGGCGTTGACGAAAGGGTCAACTTTCCCTGAGTTGGCACTGGGTAGCTGAGGCCCCCTTTTTCAAAAGGCTTTTACCCAAGGATGAAAAAACGACCATGCCACATAAAAAATAAAAGCCACTGAATAACCAAGCCAAGTACTGACCATCACAACAAAACAGGACATTGTCTTGTAAGTCAATTATCAATGTCACTAAAATCTCAAAGCTGCTACAGTTGACATCCTTAGCCATTCGTACTTTGAATATGTCCGATGAAACTTTTTTATCATTAGGTAATATAGAAAGTTCATCAGAGTATATACACATCAGAATGTTACAAACACAATGAATGGCATAAATGACGTAAAATTTAGAACAAGGAATTAATGAATGTTTGATTAATGCAATATTGACATGAGTAAATCATTATAATTTTTAATTATTTCTTAATATTTAATGAATGCCACTGCATTTTGATTTTTTGCTTTGCGACCAAATTCATAGACATTCAATAAATGATGATGTAAGTGTGTCTAAACAAACAGACTTTAAGAGAACAAGACATCGTAAAACTCTGCATATTACAGCCTTCTCCATAATCACACAATAAAACCATCAACTTACCGTAGTCACGCAATGCAAAACATAAAACCACAACCTCGAGTATTTTGTAAACGCGACGCTCTTGCACTATTTTCTTAAACGACAAAGGACGAGAGCACTGAGTAACTACAAAATTACGAGTGACTCGCCAGAATGGCAATTATTACAAAAATGAAAGATTAAAATAATCTAGCAATGGGCCTATTAAAGCTGTGTTCCAGGAGCTCTTACATGCTAACCTACCTCACTAACATCTCACAACAAAACTATTTCCAAAGGCATACCTTCACTTGTCCGATTTCCTTCAAGTATTTTTGATTTAACATTCTTGTACTTTATTGGCATATCTTCCAAGAACAAATAGTAGTAGAAGACGTACATTCTACCACAATTATCATTTCACATCAGCATATTCATGTGTTAATGTTAACATGTTAAGAAGCGCAAACAGAACAGAAGAATATTACTAACAAAATATACGTAGCAATGAATATTGGGATATTCGGGTGAGAATAAAAAAAACCTGGCAAGAACTATGGCTTACAAATGTGAAACACAATCTACATGGCATGCTCTATTTTGAATATATATATATATATATATATATATATATATATATATATATATATATATATATATATATATATATATATATATATATATATATATATATATAACAAAATTTAAAACTTTCATGTTATCTCTAACAAAAGTATAAATATTGATACAAAACGATGTATTCCTAATATTAGACTGAACACTAAAAGATTTTTTCAATACATCATCACAATATGAATATATTTGCACTATTTATCTGCATATTCAGTTTCAGAAAATCTAATTTGACACTGCTTACAAACTGACAGACAATGTTGTTATAAAATCATACATGTCTCAAATTATTTTTTGCATAAGAAATATACACTGTACAAAATCATCAATACGTTTTGAGTTTTCACATATTGTACTTCGAATACACATGGGAAAAAGCTTGATTAAAACAAAATGGGAAAAATTCACTATGTTAAAAGAAAGAAATATCGAACAAGTAATGATCTGACTCCCTTAGCTCCTTATTTGACCTACGATGAAGATAGTTGGCCACTTATAACCTTCCAATGCCGGCCACCACAACCGGAAAACCCAACACAAGCAAGACAGACCTGTCTCCTGCTGGTTCTCAAATCTTAAAAGTATTAAAAAAAACAAAAACAAAAACAAAAAAATATGGTGTGATTCATTTCTTATCCAAGGTCACGTTCTGTTACAGTATGTGTGTGTGTGTGTGTGTGCACTTTTCAAGACATCCACCTGTAATATATATCTATCTTTGGGATGAATTCTTCCAAGTTTTCAGTGATTAAATTTTTTTTTTTAAGAAATTCTAGAAAAAGGCTCTTTTTCTCGGGTACGGAATTCAAGAAACTTCATTGTGCACCAATGGATATTCTTTGACACTTACACTTTTGTCTGGCGACTCTTCTGGAAGAGCTTTTGATTCAGTTTCACGGGAGTTCCCTACATCTTGAGACTCTTTTTCCCCTTCTTCTTCTTCCTCTTCTTCCTCCTCATCATCATCCTCCTCCTCCTCTTCTTCTTCTTCACCCGCTTCATCCTCTTCATCTTCTTCGTCTTCAGCGTCTTCATCCTCTTCTTCTTCCCTCTTCAAGTCTTCCTGTTTTTCCTTTTTTCTCCATTTGCCAGGTTCACCTAAGGGAGATTCTGGGTTGGTAAAAGTGGGTGAATATGGCTCCGTCTTTACTTCACATAATTCTATAGGCTGAATCCTGTGCTCATCTTCTCCGTCATCTTCGGCATCGTTTCCAGCAGAGTTTCCAGAGGCATTTGCATTTCCAGATTGCATCAGATACTTTGATTCTCTTAAGATCTTGATTTTGAGGCTCTTGATAGGGTGCCGTTTCTTTTTATGTGTTTTCAGGCAACGTTTTAACCTGAATTTTGCCGGACATTCGTCACACCTGATTTTTCTTCTACCTTGTCCTGGCCCTTTGCCATGCATCCTCTGGATGTGTGTTTTCAAATTCGACCTTTGAGCAAAACCTGCACCACAATGGTCGCATTCAAAAGGGCGTTCTCCAGAGTGGAGCTTCATGTGTATTCTGAGGTTGCTCATCATAGTAAATTTCGCACCACACTCCAAGCAGTTGTAGGGTTTAATGGCCGAGGGATTTTTCCTGCGTCCTCTTCTTGGCGGGAGTCCAGGTTCTCCGCTATGCAACCTGTTCTTATGGGCTTTAAGATTGGATTTTTGGGTAAACGCTTTATCACACTGATCACATTTGTGAGGTTTCTCTCCAGTGTGTGTCACAGCATGGGTCTTTAGGTTTGCTATCTGCCTAAAGGCTGCATCACACTGATCGCATTTATAAGGTCTCTCATCCGAATGAATCTTTTGATGCGTTTTCAGAGTGGATAACTGAGTGAAACAGGACTTACATTCCGGACACTGATAGGGGCGTTCTCCCGTATGAATACGTTTGTGGGCTCGTAGATTACCCTGCTGGGTGAACTTTGAACCACACACATCGCACGTGAAAGGTTTCTCTCCAGTGTGTCTCCACATGTGATTCTTAAGTTGGGTACTGTTTTTGAATATTTTCTCACATTCATTACATTTATGCACAACGGGTATTCGGGGAGGTTTGGGTTCTTTAGGCTTTTTAGGACGCGGCGGCTTTGGAGTGGAGGACATAGTGGACTCACCTAGGAGAGAGCTTGGGTACTCGGGGAAGAAAGGCTTGATATCTTGATATGGTTTAACTTCGTTTTCCTCCAGAGTCACACCTCTATTTTCTCTATCTTGTCCATCTCCAATGTATTGATTGAACTGGGCATACGAACTGGAATAAAATTGGTGTTGGGAAGGTACAGGAGTGCTTGACGGATCAGGCATCGATACAGGCGGAGCAGGCGTTGCCGGACCGACATTGCTATGGGACACCTCTCCTCGATAGATGGAATCCGAATAACGGGGAGAATCAACGCGCATGGGCTCACGCATCGGGAGCGGAGACTCCGTCATGATACGATGTGACTGGGATTCGAAATGAGAGCGCACAGTTGGCATTGGAGACTCAGGAGGGGGCGGCAGAGTCATTCTAACGCTACTCGACGTACTAGTGTTGTCATGACTGATGCGAAGATTCTCGGGCATTATTTGGTGAGAAGGCTCTGTAACGCAAAGGTTTTCTGGAACCATGTTAGATTCGGAAGTCACTCTGAGATTCTCTGGCATCATAGTGTGAGCCTGGGAAGTTTCCGTCGCCATACGAATATGGTCTGGAGTGTCAACTCCTATGCGATGATGGTGTTGGGGAGTTTCAGCACCTATTCTATGATGCTGAGGGGTATCAGCAAATACACGAAGATGCTGCGCAGATTCCAAGGCACTGCGATGATGCTGCGGAACTTCTCCCATTCTCAAATGCTGAGGCATATCAGTACTAATTCTCATATGCTGAGGAGTTTCTGCTCCTAATCTCATATGCTGAGGAGTTTCTGCTCCTAATCTCATATGCTGAGGAGTTTCAGCACCTAATCTCATATGTTGTGGTGTTTCAGCACCCAATCGCATGTGCTGTGGTGTTTCAGCGCCAAGTCGTATATGTTGTGGTGTTTCAGCTCCAAGTCGCATATGTTGAGACGTTTCTGCTCCAGCTCGAAAATGCTGAGCTTCTAAACCCGATCGGATATGCTGTTGTAAATCAACCGCTCCTCGCATGTGCTGAGAACTCTCTGCCTCTAGTCTCATATGATGGGGAGTCTCCGCCCCAGATCGAATATGGTGAGGCGTTTCTGCTCCCGATCGCAAGTGCTGCGGGAGGTGTTGGAGAGGCTCCCCTCCAACATTAAGATGCTGTTCATTTGCAACTCGCAAATGCTGAGATGCTTCTGCTCCTAATCTACCATGATGAGAATTTTCTATGCCAGCACGAAGGTGCTGCGGTGTCTCTGCTCCTAAACGACTATGTGGCGTCTCGGCTCCAGTTCTTAGGTGGAGGGGAGTTTCTGCCCCAGGTCTTATGTGCTGTGTGGTATCAAGAGGGCCTTGCAAATGCTGAGGAGTTTCAGCACCACCTCGCATATGATGTGGTGTTTCGGCTCCCATTCGAAGTTGCTGAGGGGTTTCGGCCCCTCCTCGCATATGTTGAGAAATTTCTGCATCAGTTCTCATATGATGAGGCGTTTCAGAATTCACTCTCAAGTTCTCAGGCATCATACGCTGGCTACTTAAATCCGTACCATACCTAAGGGAGTCGGAGCGAAGATCGTCGGCTGATGGGTATCGCATATTGTCCGAAAGAGCTCTCTCATCAGTGGGAGATCTCACAATTTCCTGAACAGCTCTCTGAGTAGGGCCAAAATATTCTCGAAGACTTTCTTGGACCATACGCTGAGCGTCCGCATGAGAACGAATGGACTCGCTGCTGCTTCGCTGGAGAGGCTCAGAAGGAGGCCTCAGAGAATCTACCATTATACTACGATAAGGCGATTCGGGACTACGCGCAGGCTCTGACACGGGAGGGCGCAAAGCCTCGGCTACTAATCTCTGAGGGTCTGACTGAAGGCGCTGTAAATCTGACACTAAACGTTGGGCATTTGAGGCTAACTGATGGAAATTGCTTTCGGGAGTTCTTTGCAGATCTACTGGACTCCGGTAAGGATCACTCGACCTCTGATAAGGATCTAAACTCTGCTCTTCTGTTCGCTGCAGCTCAGAACGAATTCGCTGTAAATCAGCTGGTAAACGTTGAGCAGCTTCACTAGTTGTCCTGTAAGGATCAGCCAACATCCTCTGAGGATCAATCGCGTATCTATTTTGATCTAAAGATTCCGTTGCTAACCTGTACGAATCGGGAAGATAACGATGAGCCTCCGGAGGTGTTCCACTCATGAATTTTGACCCAGAAAACATCATGTTATGCCCCAAGGCCATTAATTGGGCACTCTGAGACATAAGGCTAGCGTTTGGGCTCGATATCGTCGGGTAGGTGGCTGGAATTTGTTGGCCCGGGACGGAAGACGGGTGAGGAAACATACTTCTTCCTTCAATAGCACCAGCTGGTGTACTGCTTCGACTTCCACCCTGCATCTGAAAGACACATGTCACTTTGAAATATTATTTTAACACTTAAATAACAAATGAAGTTAAACAAGAAAAGTTTTTCTAAGGAAAATTAGTTTTTCTATTACTTCTAAAATATTCTCCATATCCTAAAAGCAGCAGAAGCAGGAAGATGGCACTTCATGCAGTAAAATAACACTCAGGTACATTAAGGCGGGACTAAGTTAGGTGACAACCTGATGCTTCATCTTCTGTTACAGATATGATCATCCTCATCAATTTAAAGAAGATATCAAATAATAATGAAAATCTAATATATATATCCTCGCTACGGTAAAATGAAAAGAAAACGCTTCCCTACACTTACAAATTCAAATACAGACACGCCCCAATTTACGAACAAGTTAGGTTCCAGATGAGATTGTAAGTAGAATTGTTGGTAAGTTGTGTTTAGGTAAAATAAAAAGTACTGTGCAGTACATACAAATGCAGCACTGTACAGGACTTAGGCTAACTACAACATAAAACATAACGTATACAGTATTAATGAGTTTTAATACAGTAATGTTAATGTAATTAGACAGTATAATACAATAACACATACTTTAATACATGAGTATATAATGGGTAAGTTGGTTCTCGTATCTTTGAAAGTTCGTAACTCAGTTGTTCATAAGTAGGGGAGCTTCAATACATACCAATATGATACTACTTTTGCTGCACAAGCACAAATCACAAGGTTTCGTGCATTTTGGAATAGCTGTTTTGGTGCCGGTTTGGTTGCTAAACCAATTTCAGCAACAACCCCATTTGGTAACGAACTTTCTGGTGCTAAGAAGATATCTAGAGTATATTGAAACCTAATGATCTTTACAAAACAGATGGCACCAAAGCAGCATCACCCAATTGTCCCATTTCACAAAACAAGTATTTTAACATGTAAATAATTGCTTTATCAACACTTACGATGTATCTGCAGAATTATATTAAGCTTTATATTAAGAATATTACTTACACTATTACATACATCAACATAAAGTACAGTACAGTATACATCAAAAAGTTGCAGACCTTGAGCTCATTGACAGATTTATTAAACTAATATATTAAATAATCTTCATGACCAATTTCACAATCGTGACAGGTTAAAGCTGGGGCTGGCATATTCAGAACTTGAGATAGTCTATCTAATTCATTGCCAATAAAGTTTAGTCATGCCTAGACTTGGGTACAGCAGTTTCATCTATCCTCTCCTAGCCCTTAAAACTCAGAATGCAAAATGAGTACACAAACGGGAATGGCAGGTCGTTTGTATATACAACAGCACATAAAACTCAAGCACAATATTATCCTTGAATATGTGTGTGTGTGTGGAAGTTACAAAAAGCACCAAGATTAGATGGATGATATGTGAAATGCCTGTAATATGTAGCATCATTATATTAGAGGAAAGTATAAGTACCAATGCAGTAATTTTAGAAGATGAATACTGTGGGATCAGGAGAGGAAGAAGAAGCTATACAAATCAAATGCTGGTGTGTGAGAAGTAGGTTACCTAGAGAAAGAAAGACATCTGGCCTTTCATGAATTTGGAAAACCCTTATGACAGGGTTGATAAAAATGCACTGTGGAGAATGTTGAAACCGAATGGGATGAGGAACTTTTTTAAATGCAGTCAGAAGGTTTTACATGTGTAGTAGGTGTGTGTGAGAAAGTCAGGCATGGTGAGAGTGATTGGTTATGATGTGACTGAGGGGTAACATCAAGGTAGTGTGGTCGTTCAATGCGTATACGATTGGAGTGATGAGTAAATGCATGAGTGCTCGGCAGAAGTTTGTAATTTTTACTCGGTGAAAATGGAAGGTTATGGAAAATGAATCAATTACCAATTGCATATGACATGGCACTGGTGGCTGATTCAGAGAAGAAACTGAGACACTAGGAGATTAAGTTTCCAAAGGTGTCTAGGAGATGGAAGTTAAGGTGAATGTTGGTAAAAATATTTAAGATGGATAATTTGTATGTGAGTGCATGGGAATATGCTTTAGGAAGTTGAGTCTCTAGCATGAATGCAGAGCTGAGTTACAGAGTGAAAGAAACGAGTATGTTTTCATGGGATGAAAAGTGCAATAAAACATAGGTATTTATGAATGAATGGAAAGATAGGTATCAAGAATAGCTAACAGTGAACTTCAGTGAGGTGAGGGAGAGAACAAGTGCTTAAGGAAACCTTTAGAATAGTTAGACCAGTGTGTGCAGAGATGGTTTGGGCATACAAAAAGACTGAAAGAGGATGCTGTCACTCTGTATAATCAACTCTCCACTGACCCACCAATATGCTTAAAATTGGCGATTTTTCTATCAAGGTTGTTTCCGAAACCTTGTATTCTGGTACCCGTTTCCAAGGAGCAAGCACGACCTAATTATGACCATTTTCCTTCACGTGCCTAAAGATAGTCAAACATTCTTGACCATAATAGATGGTCCTTTGGTGTGATATCCTATTTTCTGGAGAACGTCAAGACGATCACTGTAAGCTTTCTCAAAGTAAGACAAAGGGACACAGTATACACTAGCCTTAATATTCTTTGTTATTATATACATTAATTAAAGAAGTGCCAACTGTTTAAGGATATGAATAAATTATATGATATTCAATCCTGGCAAATTTGTGAGTCTAAATTTCTTCAGTTTAAGGAAGTTTTATTTTCTTATTGTATTCCAATTTTGGATTGGACTGGAGGTATTAAGAAAATATTTGCATGCTTTGCTTTGAGGGGTACATCAGGCGAGTTAGCCACTTCCATACGACTAATTTAAGTCCCAGAGCGTAGCTTCACAAGAATCTGAGAGTGCATACATCTGCTATCCAAATAACTACGTATAACTGCAGTAGTAGTTTACAAAACATGAGGCCCCTCTCTAATGGTTACCATTAAATGTAAAACTTTTCTACAATAATCTACAAAGAAGATTTTGGGAGGACTGATTTTTAATAGCACCTCATCTCTAAATATACATACAGATATAAGGAACTGAGACAAATTTTAAAGAAAATGGGGTTATAAAGTCCCCCTGAAAAGAGGGTAGTGGATAAAAAACTTGCTGATTGTCCATCCTTATTAATTCTTTTATTTGATGGTCAGATATTAAAAGAGGCTTAATTTCAGAGGAAAATATTCACCATATTACTCACCCTTAACAACACTGAAAACAATCTTTTGGTATATGGATGGGCACAAAATACCAATGTACGGGACATATTAAGTTACTGAGATTGTTTATATACAAAGACATGACCTATATAGTGAAAATACCAATAAACACCAAATGCCCCAAACACTATACAATAGCATAAAAAACCGCAAGCCAATCTCTCAAAAACTACTTATATCACTGTCATCAAATTGAATTGAATAAGTCTTTAGACTGTTTTCATTTTGCAGTTCAAGAAAATCTTTCCATATCAATCTTTAATTTTTTTCTATTATTTTTAAGGTTCCTTTCACACCAACACTTTGAAGTACCCTAATTATAATTGAGAAAGTATAGTAAGACCGAAAATTATTTGAACTTTTGGCTTTTTCTCAATATACGAGAAAGAAGCGACTGAAAAAAATTTATAAAGCACTAATATTATACATACATACACGCACGCCTCATTTTAGCAGAATAAGATATACATCGCGCACCCTTAAAATCGTTTCTAGAGTTTGCAATCTATTTTTATTTCAATGTGTTCTTCTTGAGTTGTTTTTGAGCAAAATCAACTCAAGAAGAACACACTGAACCAAATTGAAAATAGTTTACCAAAAATATCAATGTTAAAAAAAAAGCTTTATTGATAATTTCACCAGGCTTTCTCCCTATAAACAAGAATTAGATAATTTAGATGTTGTGCTTCACATAAAATCTATCTAAAAATGAGCATTACAAACACAGACTGCAGACATTTTCCGAGTACAGGGTCAATCTGTTTTATGATTACAGATGTAGGAAACAAACAGTATACTATACTGTAATTTAATACGAGAATAAATTGATATATGCATAATGTGTTATGGAGATATTTTGGGAGCTCATGAAAAATTTGGGACCTGCCTTTCAACATCAGAGAAAGGGTAGGTTAGGTTAGAATTTGAGCTTAAAGGTCAAACTCAAATTATAACCTAGCAACTTTTTTTCTTGTTTATAAAAGCAAGGTCCCAATTCTTCAGGAGCTCCGATATTTCTTACTAATTTCAAGCCAAAGTAGAAGAAGAATGGTTCTATAAATGACCTTTGCAACTGACGATACCTCATTAAGATATTTTAACATAAGAAAACCCTAGCCAGACATATAACACTATCTTCACATCTTATATAGTAATTACTGAGACATTATTTACTTCAACCTCCATTTGTGATCAGTGAATTGGACAAGAAAATGAGACAAAATCTGCAGAAAGATGTCTTTCTTTTAAATGCCTATAACGAGAGGAACAAGTATCAGAGTCAAACTTTATGTGCATTTTTCTATGACGACAATAAGAACGTACAGAAAATTGAGAGATATCAAAAGACATCAATGGTAAAAGTTGTTATCTCACTTTCTCTCTGGAAGGATAATGGAAAGAACCACTATATGAGCATGGAAGAAAGATAAAAGATGTTCATGACATTCAAAACAGTGCCATATTTGGCTGACCTACCTCTGACCTCAAAACACACCTTGCAAATAATAATGACAACTTAAAAGACAACACCGAAGAAAAACACTAAAGCACAGAATTCAGAAGCCCTACGTATACTGAAGAAAGGGTAAACCACTATGCAAATATTCCTTTCTTTCATTCAAATGCATTTAGCCCAAGCGTACAGCCATGTGGTACACCTTTTTAAGTGGCCAAAAAGATATTTGCGTCATTCAGACAAGAGTAACTTTAATTTGGGATTCATTTTCATCATGTTCTTCTAAATACATCTATGCTAGTATCCATATATGCAATGAGGCACTATATAGTTAACAAAATTGTGCATATGTATCAACAAAATTCAAGAGGCTTCTCAAGTCTGCCTCAAATTAAACTGTGAAACTCAATACCTTGTGTATACAATTAAAAATACTTAAAAAGTTTACTTATTTATTTATTAAACAGTGAAGAGCCACCTTATTTTCTCTAATTACTTTGTCATATAAACAGAACTACAGTCAAATGTTAGGTTAAATTGGGTTATACTGCCTTCTCATATGATAAAACATACAAGTTATTCAAAAATCCTTCAAAAGAAAAGTCAATTATGTAACTAAAGAAACTAATTCCACTATTTAAAGTTATTATTAAAGTCAACACTATAATGACATTCAACATTTCTTTTTAAATTAGCTTTAACACGATCTGAATAGCTTTTCATAAGTATATATTCTATAGTACAAAGGAATCAATGTGATGTTGTGCATGTTCTTACACTAAACGGACTAATTAAACTGTAATAACCAAGGTTTACCAATTACCTAAGTCAGTACTAATTATCATGTTCACACACAAAACCCTTCAGAAATGTTGCTATTATTTTATAAACAGCAATTGTATATACAGAAAAACATATTTATTACTCATTTATCAGCAGTATACGATAAATGTTCCAAAATTATTCATTGAGGATTTTCTAATTGAAACTATGTAGAATACGGGTTCATTGCCCTTACTGAACTTACTAACACGATCAAACACACTTACACAAGGATAACGATATTTTTAATCTCTTAAGTTACAAGAAAATTGGGGGTGAAACATACTTCTTATGGAATAAGATAGTATATTATTCTGAACTGGTATTATCACCATGTCAATTGGTCTTGCCATCATGGGGTCCCAAGTACCTGTACCCAATTCCTAAGGAGTATGTGTTGTCGCATTATATCACTTAAGTTTTCTGATCAAATAGTTTTCATGGTGTTTTATAGAAAGGAGGTGAAGTTCAAAATGGTACCAGTATTTGTCACCCTTCGTTATAAATTCTTAAAAATGGTACAACCGTATCCCATATTTCACGAAAATAACCAATTTTTGCATATATTGGCTATTTCCGTGATATATGGATACTAAAAGATAAACAATACAAAGAGCTGTTTCCCAAGACTTCTAGTAAAACATAATGCCTGAAAGATACAATTTTCTTTTCTAAGTAAGTATGGCAGAGTTTATTTCACTCCATAGACTCTAGTTATGAATATCTCGTCCTTCAATTACTTTTCAGTCATGCATAACAATACCTCAAAGAAATTTAACATGTTCTTATATATTCTCAGTGTTTTCACTGGACCAGCTTTTTCTGATTCCTTCATAACACAGTAGATAAATCTATGAACACAACTTCCATTATCATCTCATTCAATAACATAAAAATCCAAGCAGATAACTTTTCTCTCATCCATCAAAGCACAAGTAGAAAGCAACATCCTTTCATGTATTGGCCATTCAAAAACTTATGCATGAACCAACTTATTATTATTTCTTAATGTTAAATCTTACACAGATACTTCAAAAATGCATTTTACTTAGAGCCTTATTATATACAGTGTACAGGTAGTACAGTATTCCCAAGCACTTTTTTTATTTAATCTTGAACAATCTATAATGAATTTGCTTTTAAGAATTCATGTGTTAAAACTGTGAACTATCATAGGGGTTCATTTCTCCCACCCCCATATTAGTGGGTCTGAATACAGAGGCACCCATCATTTGGTCAGGATGATCTTCGTACTGGTCGCTCCTCTCAGCTTTAATAATACCCTGATCGCTCAGCCCAATGTGCTCGTCCCCACCTTCGCTGATTTGTACTATGGGCTCCTCTATGTGTGGAGAAGGTCCTCCATCTTGATCCTCCTCTCCTTGAATGATCTCTTGCATAATATCATTCATAATATATTGACTGTCAGAGAGAATTTTTATTTTTAAACTCTTAACAGGGTGCTTCTTCATCTTGTGCGTCTTTAAGTTCGTCTTCTGACGGAAAGCTGCAGGGCACTCGTTGCACTTGAAAGGTCTTTCGTCCGTGTGGATCTGTTCGTGGGATTTGAGATTGGACCGTTGTGCAAAAGTGGCAGGGCAGAGTTCACAGCCATAGGGTTTTTCACCTGTATGGAGCCTTTTGTGAATCTTCAGATTAGAAAGCATTGTGAACTTAGCACCGCATTCTTCACATATGTGCGGAACGATCGCTTCTAACTTCTTTTTTCTCCCCCTTCGTACGGGTGTACCATCAGCAGAGTGCAATTTCATCATGTGAGATTTCAAATTGGATTTTTGAGCAAACGCCGACCCACAATCCTCGCAAACATGAGGGCGCTCGCCAGTATGGATCTTTTCATGAGTCTTAAGATTGGATAACTGCCTAAAACTACTTCCACACTGATCGCAAGCATAAGGTCTTTCGTCGGTGTGTATGCGTCGGTGGTTACGCAAGTGTGTTGACTGGATGAATGTTGCACCGCATTCCTCGCACACAAAAGGACGTTCACCAGTGTGAATCAACTTGTGGCTCTTCAAATTGGACTGCTGTGAAAACCTTGTGAAACAGACATCACATTCATAAGGTTTTTCACCAGTATGGACTTTCTGATGAGTACGGAGATTGGATATCTGAGTGAATGTGGCATGACATTCTTCGCATTTATAAGGGCGCTCTCCAGTATGAATGCGCATGTGCGTTTTCAGATTGGATTGCTGGGTGAATGTAGCTTGGCAATCTGCACATATGAATGGCTTGTCTCCAGTGTGCCGCCAAGAATGATTTCTCAACTGAGTGGCATTCTTAAATTCCATGTGGCATACAGGACATATGTAAGCTTTAAATTGCCGTCCTTTCATCATTTTTGGTCGGTCTGTGCCTACAATCTGTGAAGGAGAAGCTACTCGAATCATGTGGTCTAACTGACCCCCTTCATCACAGTGCCTTCCATTTCTAGGCTGGTCCTCTTTCCTAAACAAGTCCACGTTGTCAACGCATCCACTGTTCATACTAGTCCCTTCTTCTAATTGCTCGCCACTACTTGCCCTTTCTTCGTTTCGATTCAAGTGTGTCTGGTTCTCAATACAGCTCGCTGGTAGTGTATTTTCTCTGGCAAGATGAGAAAAACTTTCCCTACTTGCATGAGGCATAGCTTCTCTGTTAGACAGTGATTGAATTAAATTCTCTCTGTTCGGTAAAGGTAAATTTTCCGTTCTAGAGGGAGATGAATCATCATAATACTGACGTTTGTAGTTTCCCGAAGATCCTTCCTGATTCTGATCATAATTGGGGTGAAACAATCCAAGAAACAAGTGAGAATCAGCAACGGTTACAGCAGAACCTTTAGTTTTGGTAGACAATGATGCCCCATCTGTGGTTTCCGTTCCTGAGGTTGCAGGAAAATGAGAAGTCTTTTCATAAGACAAGGATTTTCCATCATTTTTACTAAATGGTGTTGAGGAGGAGGTCCTATTTGCGTCAAATGAAGCTGAAGCGAGACTTCTAGGAGCAATATCAGTGCTAATTTGGGGCGGCTTAAGATTTAAAGGATTGTACAACTCCCTCACCCGTTCAGTCAGCTGCCGGGCTTCAGGTATAGCAGGAGCTCTTTCCTGCGCTGCTCCTGAACCGGCATCTAACGGAGTAGGTACTCTATCGACGTGCGCATCTGCCGCGAGCGGCTGATGATCAATCTGCACTCGTCCTGAAGCCACATCATACTGAGAAGCTGTAGAATCAATGTTGCTCGCAGCCACACGATATGCTTCAGACATGTATCGGTGCGCTTCTGGAGATGGGGAGGGAAGGAGTTTTCCTGGCTGAAACATCAAATTGTGCCCAAACGGCATGAGAGGAGCTCCTTGTCCCATGTAGCCTGTGCTTGGCGTAGAAGTGATTGGGTACTGGGGATTCATTCGTAACTGGTGACCGGGAACATTCAGTTCTGATCGGATAACGGATGGGAACAAAGATCGACTGCCCACGGACTCCGTGGGAGTGTTGCTTCTGCTACTGCCACTTATCTGAAAGATAAAAAGACAGAGGTCTCTTATAATGCCAACATACAAGTCAAAAACCAATTTATGTAATAAGACAATGAGTTATATAACAAAACAATGAGTTACTATACATATATAGAATCAGCAAATTGCATATATAAACATATATCTATACTAAATCTAATACACTATATTGTTGATGGCAGTAGCTTTTATGAGAAGAATATATTGTACAGTATTATAAAGAATGAAAATAGGTTGACAGTGTGATCAGTATTTAAATTTTATTTAGTTGAGGCTGCAAATAGGTTTGAATTCTGATATGTGTTAAGCGAGTTGCAAAAATCTGCGCACCATTTGGTACAGCATAAATCAATACAGCACTACTGGGCAATTAACTGCAAACTGCATTTAGGCAGTAAAGAAAAAGAACTCAAGTCATTAAACAATTTTTAAGGGCATCAAATAATTAGTTAAATCACGGTTTAAATCAATCTTGTTGTACTTTGATTGCTCTTTTTAAAGAACATGCTTAGAACAAATGTAATCCTGAAAATTTTAAATAAATATCTCTAAAACAGCACAGCCTAAAATGGGATGGCCATTTAAAATTATTAAGGAAAACATAGGAGTATTAAGTGGGGGATATTTTCTCCCGAAGAACATGTTTGTAAAGCTATATTCTTCCACATAAAGTAACTCATTATTGCCATCAACAAAAGAAAACTTTGAGAATAATAACAAAAGGGTAAGCTTCAAGAAGCACATGAACTGATATTAAGATTAAAACAGCAAATCTTAAACGATTGTTTTCCTAAGCGTCAACATTGACATGACAGTATTTAACAGTATTTCAACCCGGGAAACATCAACGCACATACCGAGCCGTGTGCTCATGACAAAATTAGAACCGTCGCAAAGATTATTATCAGAGAACTTCTATATTTAAAAAAAAATAAATAAAAAAATGAGCCTACTAGAACATTCAAAGTTTCATTGCTTCTTGAAACAGACCCTTAAAAAAGGTATTGACATGATCTTACCTTTTTTTCTCTTAAGTACTGAGCCAGATGAATACAGCTAAAAGGAAAATGTCTTCGTTTGCATGGGAGTCTATTTTATTTCGGTATTCATAAAAATGAATCCACTTCCACACAACGCAGACACCGTATATACAAAATTTTGGTTGGGAGAAAAAAATTCTTTTGAACGCTTGCTAAAAGAACGGTACATCTGACTGAGCTTAAATCTGATAATTATTTTGCTATTTCCAAAAAATTTTAAAAATTCGTTCATATGGCATGATACAAGAACTAATAATGACTTGTGACAGCAGCAAAACAGTGTATGTGATCCCTCCCAGGGTCTGTTTCACGAAGCTATCACACTCTAAACAGCCACACATTCAAAATGATTAGGGCCTTCCGTTCAACGCACGTCTCCAGAGTCCATTTTCAAAATTAGTGTACAACAAACCCAGGCTAGTACAATTTAAAACCAGCCTGCTGAAAGAGGTAAAGCTTCTGTAATCGAGACAGGTTTACACAATGTCAAACTGTAGCAATTATAATCTTGCTTTGAGATAATACAAAGGGCAAGTATGCACCCACCCCAATGTTTCATTCAGTAGGTCCAAGGAGTGATGATAAACTCACTGATTCATTAACAATTCAAAATAATGGTAGTTAACTTCAATCACTAATCACTTTCGAATTTCAGAAAATAAGAATATAAACCCCGCTTTAAAAAAAAAAATTAAACGCATAATGCAGTATCGGATAATCACTTGTGTTACCATCACCAACACTACACATCAACACCTCATATATATTTAAACGTAAAGTGTTCCATTGTTTAACCAATAAATATGATACATTTTTCCTATATAAATACAGTATCAGAGTACAATACATAAGACATATAAATATAAGGAAAAACCATCAAGGTATTATTAAATATAAGAAAGAGAATATAAGACATATATGGAAAAACATCATGGTGTCATTATATACAGGAATAATATCAAGAATATCATATGCTTATATTTACACTCTGCATGAAATATGTGTAATAATACCTTTATACTCTTTGACAGAAGTAAGTTACTACTACACCCTTTGCACGGAGCATATCTTACAACAACTTAAAAAAGCCATTTTAAAGAAATACACAAATAAGTATAATATCTATTCATCAGGTGAAATTATGTTTGGAAACTTCATATTAAAGTACACACTGAGGTGCTACTAATTTCACTTCTAATTTTACTTAAGAAACGTGAATATGTGTAGACATGATGAATAAGACAGAACAATCCTCCTTGAAGAAATATATATCATTGTTTTTTAGATCTACATGAGCTTATTATCCCCATCTTCTCTATTATGTAAAAAAAACAAAAACAAAAATAGAAGAGAAATAAAGAATATTAAAGTAATAAATACATTTATTTTCTAGGTAAAATTCATATCTGGAAATCTCCTTTTCACACACACACAACCATGCCTTACGAATATAAAATTAGGCTAACACGCACAGCCAATGGCGACAACTTTCAGTTCAGACAAGATCGTATCAGGGAAATAAATATTTGCTATAACAAACTTAAGACAATTTAACCTTTCTTGAAGAAAAACACCTCATTTCAATTATTCTGAAAGGCATATCCATCTTAATGAGATAAAAAATAAAGTAGGTAATTGGTAGACTTTATCTGTAAGTTACAAACACATAATATAAAAAACATCACATTTATTATACCTTATTCCTTGTCTGTTACGGGTTCTTCAGTAATATTATTTATTACATACATAAAATTAGCTGCAGGCAGGTAGCAAAGCAGCCACATTCAAACTAGAATAACCCTTCCATCTCACAATCAATATTTTGCCTTTTCTATTTAATCATGGAAGTTGAGAGCACTATGAATCCACTTCTTTGTCCCTTTAAAGTCATAGAAATTAACTGCAATTGGAAAAACTAATATGTGTGGACCTGGGATGCCAGTGTCTTTGGCACTGGTCCACAGTCTGGAGACACAAATAGAAGAGGACAATAAGCAACTCAAAGAAGGAGCAGCAAAAAGAGGCAAAACTGTCCCAACCAACCCCAGCCCCTCATGAGGCACAAAAACCTGAAAAAGGCTTTGGTCATCCAGATTATCTCATCTCTCAACACAACACAAAATAACACAATTTTTTCTACAATGAAAAATTACTTTCTGAAAGTCATTTATCAAAGACTCATTCTACCCAGAGACATTAAGAGAAACCCAGGAAACACATTTTGGAAGACCACTGCATACAACCACATATGCCACCAACACAACACACACTCCATGGGAGCTCAGTGGGAAAGCCAGTGATCAGCAGTGGCCTTCTTTAAACACTCAGAGCTGTTTGGCCAGGCGACTAAGGGAACATAAATCGATTCAATCATTCACTTACATGAAATAAGAGATAATCCCATAAAACATTTTAGAGCTAAGTAATTACAAATAAGAAAGATCTACAAAATAATATCAGCAACTAAGACAGTTTTCTGTTCACAAATCATCTTTTAAATAACCATTCACAGCAAAGCATTTGTTGCCTTGATATAAACAACCAAATACCAATATTATTTAAAACACCAAATTAAAAACATGATCATTTTCACCACATCCAAAAAAAAAAAAAAACTGAAATGTTCAATTCTGTATATAACAATTAACTGAAGAATTCTGAGAAAATATTTTAACTTACCATTTCGGGGTCTTGCCCAGTCTTCAGGTCATGGAAGCGATGGAACATGATGTAATGATGCGGGTCTGTGCCCCCCGCGTTGTGTTGGTTGTTGCGGAGCTCACGTTTTCTCCAGATATGAGGTCACAGCCAACGTGCGCTGCGCCACTAAAGTCAAGCCTGCAAAGGATATTAAGGAACTATATATTTTTGCGTGCACAGTACACACATTGTCTTAGGGCATGAAGCATTTTCTTTAAGTGTGACACCGAGACGTCAGAGAAAATTGCCCTCATTGAACCCAGGCACCAAGAAAACATAAGACAAAGTAGCAGCTTAAGGACAAGGCAGAAATAAGAGATTGATAAGATAAAATTCGAAGAAGTATTTAACATCCACAAATTATTATTTCCACAATCTGCTACACCAATGGGAAAAATGGGGATAGATTAAGAAATGAACATAATTGTGGTGAATTAGCAATTCATTATAGTTCCAAAAGCCAAATAACAGCTCTCAAACAACACTAATATCAATAACCATAACCTGAGGCAGGGAAACTGGGATCTTTTAAAGGAGAGAAACCTGAGAGTGCTCTAGGTTTATTAATAGTTACATGGCACCTAGTCTAACAATTTAACAGAAATTTAGACCTTATTTAACTTTGCAAGGGGTTAAAGGGGTTACTAGTCTTTACCAGCGCCAATATTTATCCATAAAATTTACATTCAAGGACAACCAGTAATTCAGTTCTCAAGTACCACACATGAATGGGTGAATATATACATTCACACACCTGAGTAAAATGTCGATAAAAAGAAAATCTAAATATATCTTAAACTACCTAACCTGACAAGCATATTTTAATAAAAATAAAAAATAAAAAAATATTTAAGACCTGCAAAACAATAACTTCAGTTACAAAATTATTTCTTAACTGGAATCAAACTAACCTATCTAATAAATTTCATACATACATAAGCATATAAAATTACTAAAAACTCTTTTGTATAACGGTGGCCAAGTCAAAGCACACATTCGCAAAAACCAAACATACCAAGGAGCGCCTTGGCTGTTTGGTAATAAATTTATTATATAATTTTCTATAAGGGGTGTGTGAAAGTAAATATATACGTAGGAATGTATTATATTCAGCTACTAAGCATGGCGAGGAGTACGTTTAGGGTTTTATTTGATTTTATGGATTATGTCAGAGGAGATCCACATCTACTGTGGATATAATATGGATACACTGTGGATATATCACCTTGTTTTATTTAATTAAGCTATCATTCAGCCCTACCTAAGAAGTCGCACGTTGGACGGGACGGAAAAATAGCATAATTTTAACTGTCCCATTTTATTACTGGTTTTATTATTCACCTTAAAAGACCGAATAATTTGCATTTATTAATACAAACTAAATACATCCGTGGTCATTTCAAGGTCAGTCATGTGACCTAATGCCAGCATTTTGCCATGACAAAGTGGGTTTTCCCATACCAGGAAAGGAGAGAAAAAAAAAAAAAAAAGCCCATTTTGTGTTTGCCATCTGCTCGCCCTGCCCCAACCCTACGAATTTTTTTTTCACAAATCCACCCCTTCCAGAAACACCTTTCCCACCCCTTTCATGACATAGTCACACGTGTCCGTGCACATTCGAGACACTTTTGCAACTCCCGTGATCACCTCACCTTAACATTTAGGCAACTTTATGCACAAAATAAACAAAAAAAACTTCTACATTCTTCTTAGCAGTAGAGTGTCAACAAACAGCGCCGCCATCTTGGTGTACAGCTATTGATGACGTCATCGTCACCCGCCTTGTTCAAAAACGTAAAAATATTTCCTTAATGATATTCATATTCTGCTACTTTGAGGAGTTACAGCAAACTCATCCTATTAATCAAAGCTATTTGTGTATTTTTCATAGTTTATGTGATTGTTTATGAGCTAAAGAAACAAAAAAACGATCATGTTTTTCAAGGGTCTGGAATGGCCAAACAAGGACAAAACTTCCACCCTCATTAAATTATTATATAATTAAATTTACTCTTTAGAGAAAATACAATAATAATCTCGGATTGCCAATCACTGAAATTGCAAATTCTAAATAAACTGACAAATTATCTCATGGATTTACATGATTTTTAATATAGAATAAATAGTCTTAAATTGAGTATCTAGCGATCGATGGCATGTTTTTGTCCCAAGACGATCGATTCTTGGGCCTCTCTCTGCCTCTGGCTCAATCGATTCAGGTCAGCGATTTCTCTCCAATATGGGCCTATGGCTATATAATCATCTCCCACAATATTTATTTGTTGAGAAAATTACTTCCTCCTGCACAAAATCAATGCGATAAATTAGCAGTTTATCAACTCGGCTCCCGCGACTTCGCAATAGGCCTAAATATTTCTCAGACACGATAAACAACTTATTTCCTTGTTTATGTTTTTTTTTATTTCTTTCAATTAATTTGATATTAATTTATCACTAAAATATATTTTACTTACGGATAAAAACGTGGTTTCCACTTCGAGTTACTATTTTGTCTCTTTCAGGTAAGAAAGAGTATAAAAATATATTCTGGAGTGACCTTGCCTAGTTTAATATGACCTAGGTTAGAGGTCATGACTTCATTTGTTTTTTCTTGCTATGGAACAGCTGATCGATTTAAAAAATACCAGTTTCGAACTATGTGAATTAACATTGAAAAGTCGATTATATAATATTTTACGCGCTAAATTTTAAATCGTGTATATATATATATATATATATATATATATATATATATATATATATATATATATATATATATATATATATATATATATATATATATATATATATATATATGTGTGTGTGTGTGTGTGTGTGTGTGTGTGTATATATATATATATATATATATATATATATATATATATATATATATATATATATATATATATATATATATATATATATATATATATATATATATATATATATATATATATATAATTTACACGTGAGATACTCAATAATAATAATAATAATAATAATAATAATAATAATAATAATAATAATAATAATAATAATAATAATAATAATTCAAACCACCACCAGAAAATACAATTTGTAAATAAATTTGCAGTCTTGTCTTCTCCCCATTTTTATGTCTTTTGATGTTTACTCTCAAGCAAGAAAAGGAATTCAAGAAAGGGGGGAATCAGCCCCCC
The DNA here is from genome assembly GCA_037179515.1 of Halocaridina rubra. Classification (NCBI taxonomy): domain Eukaryota; kingdom Metazoa; phylum Arthropoda; class Malacostraca; order Decapoda; family Atyidae; genus Halocaridina; species Halocaridina rubra. The sequence continues at coordinate 37,114 of JAXCGZ010004450.1, forward strand.
CCCCATCCAAATCAGTCACTCCAAATAAGACGTATGAATATGAATTATCGCTAATCACCAACAGAGATATTAAATTTGTCATCCTTTAAGTGTTTCCAGAACAAAATAATTATATATATATATATATATATATATATATATATATATATATATATATATATATATATATATTCAAGCTTAAGCCTTGCATAAAGGAGGTGGGAAAGTCAAAATAAGACATGCAGTGCATGGCCACTGAGAGGTTAGCAGTGAGGTTCTGCAGGGATCAGCTTTAGGACCAATTTCATTCCTTATATACAAAATCCCCCCTACTTACGAACTGAGTAATGAACATTTACAGATATGAACAAAAAGCTACCCGTTATCTATCCATCCATTAATGTGTGTATTACTGTACTATGTTGTATTATTACATTATCATTACTGTATTAAAATTTAATACTGTATGCTTTATGTTTTCTGTGTCTTTAGCCTAAGCACTGTACAGTACTGCATAAGTTTGTACTGTACGGTACTTTTTTTTTTCTAAACACAACTTATGAACAATTCTACTTATGAAAGGGCGTCTGGAACCAAACTCGTTCATAAGGTGGGGTGTGTCTGTATGTAAATGATAATTCGGAATCTGTATATCCATTCTAAACTATGTTTGCTGATGATGGAACAAGTGTAGAGAGTAAGAGATGTGAATGGTGGGAGAAAATTTAAGGAATACCTAAATAGTCTGCATAGCGTATGAGTGTTCAAAGTAGTGGCTAATGATATACAGTGCTTTAAAATGTAAAATAATGAAAACGGGTAAGAGTGCAAGAAGGCCTAAGTTTGAGTACATAACAGGTGTGGAAATGAAAGAGATCTAGGGGTATACATGTTGGCAGATTTGTCTGGAAATGCATATAAATGGCTTAGTAAAGGCACCATATACTTTCTTAGCAAACATAAGGGCAGCCTTCAGGCAAACAAAGAAAATTACCAGAAGTATGCACATGAATATGTATTACAGTACCCTTTTGGAATCCGCACTTGAAAAAGCATATTAATAAACTGTAGAAAGTACAAAGCCAAGCTACGATGCTGATGATATACATACATAATCTCAGTTATGATGAAAGGCTGAGGGAGTTGGACTTACCAACACGAGAATGTCAAGTCAGAAGGGTGATAAGGTAACGGTTTTCCAATTCCTTCACGGTTTTGACAGAGTGGGCATAGGGCAAACTTTTGATCTGGGTGGCTCTAATATTAGACGTTACTATATGACGCTTCACAAGAAAACTTCTTTGCAGGATGTAGGAATTAATTCAGTGTAAAAATAGTTGATAATTAGAATTCTCTAAGTGTGGAAACAGTAAATGCTAAATGCATTCATAGTTTAAAGGGTAGATATGATAATTATCAGAGCAAAATTTGAAAAGATCTGGAGACGGGGGAGTTACAAGCATAGAGCTCTTTTCATAAGTACAATGAAGTAAATATGTAAATGAATTTACTCACAAGATAATTACAAAGACAAAATAAAAAAAGGAAATATAGTTTTCCAAAGGGTTACATAATAATGAGACTTTAGAAATCTGAGAGGGCTGGTGGAGGGATAGCATTGCTTGCAAGTAAAAGGCTTTAGGTAGAAGAAATATTACTGTATAGGTTATCATGTGTAATTATGGGTTTAGTGCATAGACTTCTTTCCCGTGAACAATTTGGTACATACACACAAACATACTGCACTTTCTACCTACCATTAGATCCCTGCCACTATTTTCATCTCTATCTCCTCCCAGGATTCTCAATTTTGGCAAACATGTATGAAATTGCCTTCTAAGCAAATGGTCCCTAATTACTGGCACTTCCAAACTCAATATTAATCTCATTCTAAAATGGGATCATTTTTTTTCTTCTTTCCTTTCTGACATATGCCAAGAAAAGACTTTTCTTTGGCAGTACCTGTAGTTTTTCATAAACATTTACTTTGAAACTGTTGAAAATTATGAAAATCTTGAAAAATGCAGTGGTTTATATTTCTCTAACTCTCTCATAGATAGTTGTTATCATGGTTTCTAAAATCCAGCTCAGGGAACGACAACAACACAGCAAAAATTTTGGGTGAAATTCCACAAAATGTCTCATCTAGTCCAAGAAACACAAACGGCGTTAAATAATGTAATGTACTTTACATCTCCAGATTAATTCTTTCATATACAAAGTCAAAAATTCAGAACCCTTTTTTAAAATTCGCTACACCCTCACTAAAAAGTGAGAGACTTAACAAGGTACATGGGGAAAAATAGAAAAATATACTTTCCAACTCTTTGTATGTATATTTTACAAGTATCAGTCAGGAACAAAATAATGAAAAATAAATGAAAGTTTATGCCTTGCAACACTCCAATATCCATAGAAACGGAAAATTTGGGGGAAATATACATGAACAAATACTGAATTGCAAGTAAATACATATATTCAACATGTGTACATGGAAGTCTTAATACCCTGCACATTGTAAAAGTATATCTGCCATAAAAAAATGCAATATGTAATGATATAGTATTCTTTCCTAATATAAGACATACAAGCTGCATTACATAGCAGAAAAGTACTAAAAACACAAAACAAGAACTGTAATAGAACAAAATTTTTTGTAACCATAAAGAGGGTTCATAACTGTGGTATAATAAAAATATTGTTTGCTGAAAACTGTTACGCTGATCTTAGTATCTTCTCTTTCGCAAATATTATGTACAATATAAGCGTTTCTAATAATAATGTAAAGAACACAATATTAGCCGAAAACTATTGTGCACAAAGCCAATTACAAAATAGTGCATAAATATGCACTTATAAAATTAATCAGAAAGAAGAATACAAAATGAAAGCAACTTAAATAACACACTTTAGATATTACTGGAAAAGGTGACAAGATAAGACCCGTGGATATGGAAGTTCAGAGAAGAAGAAGAAGAGACCAAAGACAAGGTGGATAGCTTGCATAGCAGTGAATATGGAGAGAACATGGGCTGGATACCAACACGTCAGGTGGAAGCAGCTCATCAAAAACAGGGACCCCGTATAGAGACAGGCTAATAAAGCTGACAGAGCAGATGAATAGATTCTTAATTACGTACCCCAAAAAAACTTGCAAAATATATACTCGTTACTCCAGAACTACATGGTATATGCATTTATTAAAATTTACATAAAAAATTTATCGTGATTCCCAAGAAGCGTAAAAAAATTTCCTTTTTGTAAATGGATGTCTGTAAGCTAAATTGTATATGTAAAGCATACACTCTATATTAAACTTTGTCGAGCAACTAAAATATTCTGCACCTTGATTTGGAATTAATAAATTTCCTCTATACATTGCTGATAATCCATTGTTTTAGTCATTTTGTGTTTTCCAAATAATATGATAAAGAAGGAGGTGTATATTCTAATCTTCTATTGAACTACTCGAAGACGAGTCTCCAATTCTTAACCTAACTGTAGTGTGCCTCTTATACTGTATGTATGACGAATCGCTTGAATCAGAAATCGAAAGCTCTTTTTTTTTACAGCTCTTTTTCCTCGGTCTTCTTGACTCGTTCTCTGAATCAGACGATGTATACCTCTTTGTTTTTGACTTCGTGTGTTTTCTCGTCTTGCTACTTTTCTTTGATTTATTTCTATGCTTTTCCTTGTGTCTTCTCTTGCGCTTTTTCAACGATTTCTTTAGTTTCCTAAGTTTCTCGTCGTGTCGAGAACTTTTAGACTTAACTCGCAGTTCATCACAACTACTCAGAGAACTACTGCGATGTTTATTATCTGATACACTAACAGGATATTTTTCACGTCTATAGGATGATGGTCCCCTAGAACAACTAGGTCTTAGTTCATTTTGTTTGGTCTTTCTAGATAGCACACTAGAATCCCAAGCACCATTTGAGCTATTACTAGACTCAACAGCATATTCTCTGTGATAACTATGCCTCCGATGTCCACTACCAGATCGAGAACTAGAATGTGAATGAGACAATGAACTTTTGATTTTGCATTTGAGATCTTTCCTGGGTATTTTAACTAACAACGTATCCTCCTCCGAGTACTTTTGCTTCCTTGGTTTTTCAAGGCTAGACGAATAAGACCTGTCCGAGTGCTTACGTTTCTCTTTTCTACTGGACTTCTCCTTACTGCCTTTTGATGTACTTGGATGTGATATTGAGCTGCGATTCATACGATTGCTGTTTATTATGTCATTAGCAATATCACAAATATCACTATCAGAGAATGATGAAAAACTTGTATCACACATGCCATACACATCAGACCTAGTTTTGGTATAATTGTCCTTTCTGAAATTTGTTTGTATAGAAGCAGGAGTCTTGACCTGCGTACCCGATGATGATGGCAAGGCACGCATAGAGCTGTCCTCAGTACAGTAACTATGATCCTGTCGTGCAATGGTACATTCAACATCTGAAGCATCATTAGATGCAGGTATTGGCAAAATATTAGTTCTTTTGAGGGATGGCTTGGATTTGCCACTTACTTTCCTACGTTTCTTGGAAGAGATGTCTTCATTTACAGAGTTGTCATCCTGCTTAATAATTTCCGAATTCTCATCGTCTGAGTCCAATTCGATGATTTCAGGAGTTGGAACCTTTGGTACAACTTCTTCAATAATAAAACATCCATCTGAATCATCATCATAATTTGTTGGTAATTTTGCAGATGCTTTGCCGGAATTGTCATCTTCTTGATTTCTGGGCCTTGAAGTTGATGCTCCATCATTGACAGTGGACAAGAAATTATAGGCACGATCAAGCAGTCTTCTCATAGTCGAAGGAGGCTCAGGATTGCTTGTCACATCAAAGTTATTTGATGAAATACGGGCACGAGAAGGTTGGGTATCCTCACCATCCGAACTATCACTACTGCTACTGCTGCTACTAATCACAACTGATCCACCCTGTGTTAGAGTTTCTTCTCTAACTACATTCCCTGGACCTAACTGGCCACGACTGCCATCGGTAGATGATGTGGAAGCGACCGGATTCCCAACAGCATCTACTTCAACGACAGCATCGCTGTCTTCTGAACTAGAATTGGATGAGACGTACTCGTTCTCGTATCTTGGAACGTACTGAGCTGCGTTATCATGGCCAACCATGTCGTAAGGCGATCGAGCAAAATGATAAAACTCGTGAATGAAGTGTCTCGAGTTGTTACCAAAATGAGGTTGTACAGCAATTAGAAACTCACGAGAGTTGATGGGATGCCGCTCTATGAGGTCCATGACTTCCGTTAGCACCAATCCTACACGAGACGGTGGCAGCATAGCAGCAATCTCACGATTGACCCAAGGGACTAATCTGTGAGTCAGAGCGGGTTGTTCTCTGTACAGCTCTGGCGACGTCTGTCGGTAACGACCCGTGATGTCCGCCAACGGTTGGATCCACAGATTATTGAGGTAAACACTAAGGCGAAACAAGTTGGATTCTCTAACGCTGTATCTGGCTCTTCGATTAGGAGGTAAAGAAGGAATGGCATCAAGTACCGTAGCACTACGGCGATTAAGGTCACTTAGAGCACGCAACCTAGATGCCCCGGGAAATGGAGTCGTTCGATATCCAAAAAATATCCTCCGCTCTGCATCCAAGAAATCTTGAAAGTAAGTGTTTGCGTGACTACGTTCTTGAGGTTCCGGTTGAGGTACTTTCCACTCCTTGTACTCCGTCTCTCCTTTGATGTCGTACATTATTTTGGTAAAATTTAACTTACAAAGAGGACAAACTGCTTTCTGTTTCGCCCATTCTTTGAGGCACAGAAGACAAAAACCATGAAGACACGAATCAGTCACGCATCTGTCTGTGATACAGCCAAGACATATCGAGCACATGTCGTCGGAAGAGAGAGAATCTGGAGTCGAGGATGCTGAGGGTCTCTCAGGAGTGGGAGTTTCCCCCTTCTTGTGCTCCTTCAACTCCTCCTTTACCCCAGTACACTGAACCTCCGACGCTGCCATCTTGCAATGCCTTGAAAAAGAAGTTTCTTATTAGCTCATCTAAATAATTTAATATTACTTTGTTCAGTACTCTTTCAATTAGCTAATCTGAAGGATTAAATCTTACATCTTACCTGTTATTGTACTATAAAATCGTATTTTGATAACATCTAGATATCTAAGAAAATAAAATAATAAAACATTCATGAAAATCTATTTAAAATGCATTTGAAATAAGTTAACAATATTATCCTCTAATGGTAGTAAAGCATAAGACATAATACAAAACAGTCTTTCATTAAATTTAAAAAAATTTTGGTCATTAATCAAAGAGGCTTTAAATCTCAGAGAGAAAATAGACATGCAACAACACAAACTGATTTACAACAATAGTGTAGATTGCTCAAAGAGAAAATATTTTAAAAAAATAATTAATTAAAAGATATCAGTACAGCTATTATATCATGTGCATTTATTTGTTTTATAACTCTACATGTAACCACTATCATCACCACCTACAAATAATTATACTGCTGTAATTCTCTACCATTCCTGGGAACCCCAGCATCCGAGTGGTTACAATACGCGAATAGGGTGTTGAAAGATCCGCGATCAAAGCCACCGTGGGGTGTTAGGAAGGACATCCAGTTTTAATTCCCTAGCTTGCATCCACCCACAAAATGGTGATTAAAAAAGACATATAAAATTATATTTCTTTAATTCTTTACCTTTCCTGTATCATTTATACCTTCTAAGACTAATCTTCTAAGCTAATGTGAGTTACTTACAGCAATCATATAGACAAACTAATCCTTCTACTGCCCTATAAAGTTTTTTGTATCAGCAGCATCGCAAAGGAGAATTATACACTACACAAGGTAAAAAGAAAAAACACTGAAAAGCATCAGTCTGCGAATCTACAATAATTATTATACAATGTCCATGTGTTTACATTTTATGTGTCACGATTAATCCCCATTATGCAATGTCCATGTGTTTACGTTTTATGTGTCACGATTAATCCCCATTATGCAATGTCCATGTGTTTACATTTTATGCGTCACGATTAATCCCCATTATGGAGGTGGACACAGTGTGGTTGTGGATATAAGGTTGGATGCCCTTCCTACACCCCATGGTGGGGTCAATCCCAGGTCTGTCAACTCACGAGCCAAGTATTCTAACCCATCGGCTACCGTGGTCCCTCAACTGCTAAACAAGGTCTTCAAAGTGCATTAAGTTAGTTCCCTGATAGGGACTAATATTGTCACATAAAGCAAACAAACAAAAAAATCTTAGATTAGTACATTCCCAGTTATGGAACGATTTGATAATTGAAATAATTATATTAGTATTGCGCTTATAGATATATTCTGTTTCATCAATGCATTGGGGGTTTGTAAAAGTAAATATTCACCAAAATAAATTTGTATTTCTATTTTCTAAAATGGTAAATGTTTATTGCTGCTGCTGGAGTGTGATTCCTACCTCTCAAAATTTAGTTTATCTTTTATTTTCTTAATATATTTACTTCATTATTAGGTTGGGCTAGGTCTGCTTGTTTTTTAATTATTCAATTATAAAATTTCTTTCTTGTACTGGTTCAAGGGACTGCATCAGTGCATGGTTAGAGGGCTCAACTCAGGAAGTGACAAACTCATGCTCAAGCCCACCATGGGGCATTAGAAGGGTGTCTGGGCTAAATTCCCCAGCTCCAACCTGTGTCCAGTCCCATTCAAATGGGAATTTATAGTAACTTAAAGAGGCAAACAACAACAACAATTTTTGTACTGAAGCAATAAAGGCATAAGGTTCAATTTAATTCACCCCTGCCACAGCCTGCTCAAGAGATCAGCATAACCATGACCTCTTAAACTGTGGTGCATTATTGTGTAAATAACTAAAATTTGGCCTATTAAGGAATATAAGGCTTAAAATTTGAGTTCGGTTAGGTTATATGGGTTAGATTAGGTTAGTTAAGTACAGACGCTCCTTGACTTACAAATATCCAACATACAAACATCAGGAGATAAGGGCATGTGTAAAGTGCAGTGCCTATAAAGTCTATTATTATTATACATCAAGTTATGGATGGTTCCAAAGTTTAAAAAAACGCGCAAACTTGCAACATGTCTTTAGGATAAGATAACAAACTGCTATGTTCTAAGACAACTTTATTATGTTACGTATATAATATAAGAATGTTTGTACACCCAATACACCACTGTACATACAAATTATCAACTTAATGAATGATCCAGGATGCAAACGACCTTTTGAAATGTAACTTGTTCGTAAGTTGGGAAGCCTCTGTACTTAAAGAACCCACCAATGTCGGCTCAAACACAAAAAATAGCGATTTCCGAGAGAAACAATGATCAGAATAATCCAAACACATTGAAACCTACCAGAAAAAATATAGTTTAGTCCAAAAATATAAAGAGTGCATGAAACGAATCTTTAAGATTTTATTTGGTAAATTTATTCTATTAGATCTCTCTCAATTTAGGTGTAACTCATAGTTGTTTTGCTATGGTATTTGATGTTTTTGAGTGAATGTGACCTTAAAAGCTGTCGTAAGTTTCACCTCCAACATGGGACAATTAGACAGTAAAATTTTACCTTATATTTTGTAATGATTCAATAAATTAATGCTGTTAATGCAAACCCGCAATCAACCCCACCGCAAGACGTTAGGAAAGGCATCCAGCCTTAATTCCCCAACTCAAATCTGTGTCCACCTCTAAAATGGGGATTAGAAATGACAAATCAAATGTAAAAAAAAAATAATTCCTTATAATTTGAATATTTTTTCTCAAAAAAGGAGGTTATGATTCGTTTTATGCATCCTTTCCGTAGCTTACTCGAGAAATCAGCGTTACCAATACTGATATGAGCCACGTTGCTCTATAAACACCCAAATTCACCCTGTTACGGTACATAAGGCTTAAAATTCAAGTTAGGTTAGGTTGGTTGAGTCAGGTAAGGTTAAGTTGGGTTGAATTAGGGTCTAACAAAAAAAAAATTGTGCTTTGGAAGGAAAAAAAGTAGTCATATGCATTCAAAATACATCGAATCTTATCAGTAAAACAAATATGGTTAAGATTCGATTTATGCACCCCTTCTAATTTTGATGAAACAACTTCTTTTTCTGCTAACTATCAATGTTTATGCACATTTTTAGAAGAGGGGATTATAAGTGTCGATAAAACACATTTTTGGTACGTCCAAATCTATTCTAATCTCACCTTGAATAAAATTCTAATCTCACCTTGAATAAAAAAGCCATATTCCATTATTCCCCATAACTAAAATAATACCGTGATTTGAATTATTCTGATAATTGTTTCTAGGAAATCACCATTTTTTGTGTTAGGGCCGATAATGGTGGGTGACGGTGAATACTTAAATAGCCTAATCTAACTTAACTTTACCTAACCTAATCAAACTAACCTAACGACCTCATATTTGAACCCTTGCATACATTTAAAGGGTGTATTTGAGTGTTTATACAGCAGCGTGACACATTTCTATATGTGCAAAAAAACTAATCTTAACCAAAAAAAAATAATGGTTTAACCCAAAAATTGGAGGGGTGCTTAAAACGATTCTTAACCACATCGAATATTTTTTTCCCCCAATCTGAGGGTGAAAAAGTAAAAATTGACCAAGGAAATATTGAAGAGCATCGGGCGTCAGGTCGAGGGTTCGCGCCCCGTCACGGTCTGAGGTTAGCAAGGGCATGCACTCAGGGTAACGATTACATCTGCCAAAAGTCCTTCGCAAGAAGGCGACCGTCCTAGTCCTTGGTAGAAAAGGGAGTCCGTGACGTAAAACCGGAACAATATATCTGATTACAGTATAATTACCAGTTAATTAGCTACACCATGGTCGAATCACTCCTCCTGCAAGGTGACACTCGAGGGCACCAAGAAGACTCGAGGCTCTTAGTTTGTTTGGGTCTCTCCAGGATTACGAAAAAGTTGTTAAACAAAGTCGATAGAGAAGAAAAATAAAAGTAATTATACCTTTCTTTTATCTAGAAACTAGAGTAAATCAACTATTTGTAGCTATTGACGTGGATTGGATTCGGTTTTACGTCACGAATTCCCTTTTTCTACTAAGGGCTAGGACGATTGCCTTCTTACGAAGGACTTGTTTTGGCAGATGTAATCGTTACCCTGAGTGTATGCCCATACTAACCTCATTCGTGACGGGGCGCGAACCCTCGATATTGATGTCATTTATATAAATATTGGAAACTACGGCGGCCAAGTGGTCAGAATTCTCGACTCAGACGTTGACAGACCCACAATCGAGCCTACTGTGGGACATTAGGATGGGCATCCAACCTTATATCCCCAGCCACACACTGTCAGTATTGTTTTTTCCATTGTCGTTAACTGTAATATTTAAATATCTTTATTTTTCATATTAACATTCAAAGAATATTTAATTGTGACCAAATACGATAAAATTCTATGTATGATTATGTTCGTTCCAGTTTTACGTCACGGACTCCCTTTCAACTAAGGGCTAGGACGGTTGCCTTCTTGCGAAGGACTTGTTTTGGCAGATGTAATCGCTACCTTGAGTGTATGCCCTTGCTAACCTCAGACCGTGGCGGGGCACGAACCTGACGCATCAGAGTCGCGGACGCTACCGCTTGAGTCACGGTGACTACTACGTACTAATAACATTATATTCTCTAAATAAGAAAGGCTGTGAATATTTAGTTACTGTGAAGATGTATTTAAACGATCTCTTTGAAGAATATTA